>CM031920.1:17804877-17845722 GCA_018703695.1 Prunus fruticosa | reverse complement strand
ATGGTATTGATCATAAGTCGGTGTGTTGCCGTAGGTACAATTGACTCGTTGGTACGAATTGTCCCTTGATCAAGGAAGCTGTAGATAACTACACTGTGCTGTAATCCATCTCATTGTCCTCCAATCGACTACTCCGTAATATCTTCATTGTCCTCCAATCGAACAAGATGAATGTGTAAAGCTGAATTTATTACCAAACACTATATATTGCTTAGCTCCAAGTTCTACTTGAACACTTCTTATTCGGAGATTTGAAGATTCTGACTTTTGGTTTTGATACTTTTAATGACTAGGGCAAGCTCTGGGCCATTCGTGTATAAGTTAAATATGTCAACACATTCAACTACAAGAACTTTGTATACAACTTATTACAAACTCTTTTTCATCATCTGTTTTTGTTGAAGAGCCTTTGAATCATATTACTTAGTCTTGAGTACTTATAACTTAGATGATAAAATATGGTAATTCATCCATATGTCCTATAACATAAATAAAATATTCAATGATATTATATTTTAGAAATGAGAAAAGTTTCATTTTGATTCTGCTTATATTATGGCATGTCACACTACATTAGTGACTGTATTCCAAATTCATTAATTTCTCCTTAACATTAGTTGTAGGTCCACTAATGGACTTTTATAACACTTACAAAAATAGGTGGACTTTTAGGACATACAATTAATGATAAAAATGGACTGATAGATGTATATAGAATATGCATGAAATGATGATAAGCACATGCAATAATGATTGAAACTTTTCAAATCTGTATTCAAACAGAACTTTCAAAATATCTTGGCTACCGATAGAATGCCATTAGTGCCGAGTTGGAAATACTCAGTGGCAGCACAAATGCTTGCACATGCAAGCTGAAACCAGTAATTACATTTTTTGCAGGTAAAATAAATTATGGGAATGAGTGTGTATTGTCCTTTGCCATAAATTTCAAGGTCCTGGTTGTACAACCAGGAACAAAGTACTTCATTTAGCAAATTTGGGATATAGCTTAGGTGGTATCTTTTTTTTGGCCAAAAAAAAAAATCCTAAGTTCACTCAAGATGGACCTATAGTTTGCCGAACCTAGGCTATAAGCTTCAGGTGGCTTCTTTTTGTCACTAAAAAAAGAAAAAAAATCTAGGCTCACCAATTTAAAATGGCCTAATCTCATCTAGTTCTCCTCTTTGCACAATAGTCAATAAAAAAGAAGAGGGGGGAGGGAACCTCACACATGGCAAAAAGAGAAAAAAGAAAAAAATAAGAGGATTAAGCTCTACTCCCAGAGTTGAAATGCAATTAATAGCGTTGGCACATGCACATGATTTGAGTTCAAATTTAGTGCACAAAGTTTAATATCCCTAGTATTATTGTTCATTTTGTGGTCCACTACAGTAGAGCAAAAGTGTGTATTAATTTCATTTTAGTCTATTTGACTTTGGCAACCAAAAAAAAAATGTTTCAAAATCATAAATCATTGTGTTGAATTTTAAGTAAAGTTAATCACATACATTACACAAGCTAAAAATATAAATATGTAGAACATTTAAGTAAAAATATACCTAAAAATTTGGTGGGCTTGTTCTACAACTATCACAACAGACAGCCCAAGATCTTGTCTTATATTCATTAAGGCCTAAAACCCAATAGGTCCTCCCAAAAACACATTGAGAGCACCGAGACGCAAAGTAGCTTTGATGGATCAATTTAGGTCAAGATCCAGAAGGTCAAAAAAGAAAAGAAACCAGAGACCACAAATACGTGGCAAATTCAGAGTGAGTGGAACGACCCCATTTGGCCCAGCCCCTACAATTCTCCACAAACACACAGAGAGAGAAAAAAGTGAACTTGTGACAGAGACACCTGTGGTCATATTAACCTCCAAATGGACACTACACCACCAGAACTTTTTGACACTCATCAGTTTTTCCATGCGGTTTTATACACTTCCTTCAGCAAAACCCTGCACAATGCAACCCAAACAAGCCCCAATTCATCACTCAAAAATATCACGCATAAAGATGCACCAGTGAATGCCATTGTGTAGGCATCACAAAATAAACCTCAAAAATAGGCAAAACCAAAGTGTCAGAACCTGATTTTCACAAATCCCAGGTGGGTATCTCAAAGATTACTATTTCTCTTGTTCCGTTTCTTACCATACAGGATCAGTACAAAATTGAAGTATGAGAGGGTGGAGATGAATACGAGCTCAAATGTGACCGTCAGAGTCGTTCACATGGCGTGTTCTCTATCAGAGACCTGCAACAGGGGA
This sequence comes from Prunus fruticosa, assembly GCA_018703695.1. NCBI lineage: Eukaryota > Viridiplantae > Streptophyta > Magnoliopsida > Rosales > Rosaceae > Prunus > Prunus fruticosa. Next base: position 17,843,450 of record CM031920.1, on the reverse strand, counting down.
TTGTTTCAGCTGGCAGTGGCATTGGTTCAGTCCAAGGAAACGAATTCTCCTGTGATTGTTGCCGGTACTTTGAATTAAAACTTTGCTCTTTGATTATGTTTGAATCTGGGTTTTTCGTTTTGCATATTGGCAGATTGTACTTTGGAATGAGGTTTTTGGTGGTGGGTTTGTTTATTGAGCATTTGGCTTTGAGAGAGATGGATTCAGGGAAATATCACTGAAAACCGTCTTCTATGCTTTTGTTCCTTGTTTGGGTAGTGACAAAGAAGGATCCCGGAATCTTCAAATTTTATGTTGCGAGTGTCTCGGAACTTTCGTGAAAGAAAGCTCAACTTGTATATGCTCTCAAATGCAGCTATATGGCTGTGTTGGTTTATGTTGAATTTTTGCTGTTTTGCTGTTTGGGCTTTCCTGATTTTTGTCAAAACTTGTGCAATGTAGTACTTTTCTAGAATAATCTCAAGAATGTCCATTTCGGTCGGTTATCCATACAGGGTCATATGTTTAGTAATTCTTGAATTGATTACCTATTAGTTAAGGTGAATCTCTCTCTACTCTTTATTTATTTATGTAATTTGTATACAATGCTATGATACAAGTTATGATGGACAATATAAGTTTAATTTTTTTAAACAGACAACAAATATGGCCCTTTATGAATTTAGTTACTTAATATTAGGTGCATTATCTTTGTAGGTTTCCTTTTACGTGACTATGGAGTAGTTTTCTAGTGTGGATCAGAATCTTCTTATTTGAGTGCTATTGGATAGGAGGGATTGAACGTTAGATGAACATTGTCGGGAAGAGTCTGATGGTCTGTGATTCTTATAAAATGATTATTTATGAAGAACATCTAATACATGGAGCATGAGTTTTGTCTGCTAATTATCCATGCAAAGGTTAGATAAATTTATTTCCAAAGTAATTATGGGGGTGGAAGTGGAGACACTGGCCAAGTGGAACTTATGAGAATCTAAAAGAGCATTATGTGAAAAGCCAAATTTAGTTGCTTTGGCTTGCATAACTTTCAAAATATTGTTTTGAATCCATCATTCTTCAAGTGGATGATCCACGGTTAGCTCCTACCCCTATCTCAAAACCCGTACCCAACTCATTTTGTTGGTTGGCTAGAAGTTGCTCTATCTTTTGAAGCTTGATTAAAAATATTATGTACTTGCTAGCCACAGAAGTTTATGTTCTTTTAAGTTATAGGATCTTAGAAAGGAGAATGTGTAAGCTGCAGACATGAAGTGCTAGATTTATCTTACCCTTTCAATATTCAGGCTTTTTCTTACTTTAAGTCGGTTTATTATCTTTATAAGAGCTCTTATATGCCACAAATTGCTTGTTCTCTGTATAATTATTAAATATTCAAATAACATAATCAGTCTCTGGAAAATCCTGTTTTTTTTTTCCTGCTTTAATCGCATTCATGTTAAAATAAGAGTCTTTCCAACTCAAATCAATATCCTTTGTATTTTGTATGGAGTTTCAGCTAATTCTTTTGGCATTGTGCATCAACAGATTGGAGTTTGCAAGCTACTGTTAGCTGGATACTGTCTGAATTCTTTCGAAGTCAAAAATGTATCCCATTATTGCTGAAAAGATGTACAGAAACTTTCTCTGAGGCTGACTCAGCAAGTTTGGTAGAAGCTGTTGTGAACACTGTGAATGAATGCCTAGCTGAAACACCCAAGTATGGTCTTAAAAGTCCACAGGAAGCCCTCAACACATCTCAAGTTCTTGAGGCTATCAGCCGATGCAACTCAGTAGGAGGCCCCAAAGGAAGACATTGGGTACTTGATCCGGTTGATGGAACATTAGGGATTTATTCGTGGGATCAATATGCTGTAGCTCTAGCCTTGGTTGAGGATTGAAAGTGTTTATTGGAGTACTGGGTGCCCTAATTCCCCAATGAAGAAGGAATTGCTCAGTTATCATTATCAGAACCATGAAACCATGTCAAGGTTATCTCCACCTTCTGATGATATGTGGGAAGAGGTTGTGTCATATGGCAAAAGAGGCAATGGTGAGGCACTGGATGAGCCACACAATCCCTGGAGATAAGAAGGAGGTTTGGCCAAATCTCCAAGACTTGTTAGGGTTTCTTCCACCGAATACCCAAACTGGCTCTTGTTTGTGAACCTGTGGAAGGCAAACTCAGACCACTCCTTCACAGCAGGACTGGCTCACACCGTAGGGCTTAGGTACATTTATTTACTTAATTATTTCTATAAATCCATCCATTAGGATAGTTTTCAGAGCTGAAAAAGAATTAAACCAGGACTTAATGAAAATGGTGTAACAGTGATGGAAGGAGAAAACTTAAAATAAAATAAATAAATGAGTTATTAAGTAGAGGAGCACTTCCCTTTACTAGTTTCCTTCTTTAGTATATATAAAATCTGTATAATCAAACTTTTGCTTTTCCAGTTGGATGACATTTCTTTTATAAATACGTAGCGCACTGCTATTGATATGAGCGGTTTACGGTAAATTATTGCATAGGTTGTTATCTTACAATTGTCTGTTTTTTCTTTTTCATGGTCCTATTTTGCAGTTCTTTGAAATAATATCTATAAAGAGGAATATAAATTTATTATAAAGCATAAGGGTGTGCCCTTGGCGTGGAATTTGTAAGTACTGCTTTTCTTCAGGCAATTCTTGATGAAATGTTTGTTTAAGTACTACACAATGTTGATAGTATAGTCATCTAAGGTTAAAATGAGCTTACTGGAAAGTATCCTAGTTTTACTACCTTTTCAGTGCAATTGGTTGTACCTTCATTAGTGTTGAGTTCTCTTTTCTTCTTTCTCTGATTGGCAATATGATATGAAGCTTAGGCACCTTGCTGTTTTGCATGCCTTTTTTAACTGTGGTTGGAAGATATTGGCAACAATATTTGCTTGTGTTCTATTTAATATTTCTTTCATATGACATGGTAGAAATGAGCCCCTCGTGTGCTATAGCATGGTGAAATATGCAGCCATAGCCCGAGGAGATGCTCAGCTATTCATGAGTTTGCAAAGGATAGGGTACAAAGAGAAGATATGGGATCATGCTGCTGGTGTTGTCATTGTAGAAGAGGCTGGAGGTGCCGTAACTGATTAGAGGCCGCCCCTGGACTGTTCAAAGGGACCGTACTTAGAAGGACTGATAGAGGCATAGCTGTTTGTTCTGGGGCCACACTGCATGAGATAACATTGAAGCAGTGATGCCAGCTGGGATTCTCGAATTTATGAGGCTTTCTGCACCATGCCAATAGACTCTTATGTGTGGCAGTAAATTTTGCATTTTGGTGAGGTAAGGTTTTCTGTACCATGCCATCCATTTTTTTAATTTCTAATTATTTGGCTTATGAGTGAGCTAGTTGTCCATATAGTGGATGTTTTACAAGCCATATTTTCAGTTGATTCAAAGCCTTCTTTCAGTTATTATCCAATGAAGTTATTCTATCCTGTTTGTTTCATGGCAGGAAACAGAAATGTAAGTAAATCATTTCAGATCCCTTTTTGTCAAAATCTCTCTTCCTAGACCTTCGGTAACAAATGTAGTAGGAGTTTTCTGAAACCACATGGGAATCTAGTACCCTTTGTTTATACTAGCATCACATCGGTGAAATTGCCACATTAGGTTTTCATTGTACATCTCCTTACTATCTCTCATGTATTTGAGCACCCTGTGTCAGCTTTGCCAGCATTTCAATCTGATAATAATTTTAGACTGAAATCTCCTGCTTCCTATTTTCCTCCATATGTTTTGGACCAGTGGGACTGTTGTTTGACAGGGCTGACTACAATAAATAGTTAATTGTAAATGCTAAAATTTGGGTTAAATTTGAAATTAAGCCGTTCGATATGTAAACTTGGTTGCAATGCACACACACATGAACCTGGTTGAACATAACCTGGTTGCTCATGTGTATGAATTTTGAGATTTGTGCAAAGAAATAATTACATCTCTTTGAGACATTTCAGGGCAAGTGAATTGCTAGAAGATTCCCGATGACAGCGTTGATTTAGTTTGAAACATAAAGTCTCAGGTGAGATAAGATGCATGCTAACGCCAAGACTAAGTTTACAAAAGGAAGTATTTTGTTTGTTGAAGTGGCTCAAACTCATTCGAGAAAAATGGGCATTGTTGTAGTTCTGCCCAATGGTCAATATTTAAGTAAGATCTTCAAAATGAAAATTTTGCAATTGCATTTCAAGATATTGCTGGTGCTTACAGATTAGTATTCACTGGACATTTGCAATCAGTTGATGGTGCTAGGGTTAGCATGGAGGCATTTTTAGTTTTACATTTTTTCAAACCATCTCAATCACAGTCAAAAGCATCAGGTGATGAACATTTGGTTGAACCCCAAAAGAAAATAGAAGTAATTTCAACTTGGCCACGGATTGCCTTCTCTTATGCGAACAAAAAGGAATTGGAATATAAGTAGATCGAAGATGATGAGTTAGTTCCCATTTGGCGGGGACTACAGAAGGCACAACCAATTGAAATGGGTTAACTGTCTAGTTATATGTTTATGAAATTAATAATGAGTACTGCGTAAACAAACCCTAAAGTTAAATTGCTACGATACGTATGAGCTAAGTTTAAGGTTAACATTTAAATCAAAATATAAAATTAACTAATTTTACCTATTTAACTATCAAAAATTACCCCATTACATCCTAATACACCGTTATAAAAACTTAAAATAGCTTTGTTTATATATATACTCAAATCTGCTTTTTGTATGCAAAGGTGCAGAATATGGAGTCCTGAGAACTAGGAAAGCTGGAAAATACTTGTTCTGAAGGCTATTGAAGAATCGGCATAAAGATGATGAAGCCAAACTCAGTGATACAGTGATCTGCTTGATCACAAGGTTTGCCTATCCAATGTTTATTTAGTACCTTCAATTAAATGGGATCTATTGATCTTGGCTACACCTTTACATTATTATTTTTAATCATATTACTTGTTTGGTGCCAGATCAATTCAAGCTCCAGGATTAAAGTTGAGAACAAGCATAAGCATGTTCATTTCGTGGCCAAGGATTAAAATACAGTGTGAAGTGGAGTAACTAGGAATCACACTGTAGTGTCGCCTTTAAATTTGCAGCGTTGTTGGCCTTGGTTGGCTGGAACCTCATTCAAATTCAGAATCAAATGCAGATGGTTGGCTGGAACCTCTTTTTTGTATGTGGAGTCACAAGTCAAGGACTCATATTTTTTCTTCTGTTTGAAAAGTTTTCAGAAGAAATATCATCATTGTCATTAATTATGCAATTCTATATGAATCAGACAGACATTGTGATGGTTGTCTCATAGTACAAGATCCATTCTTAACTTACCTATCTCTGGACACATTTGTTAATCCTAATCATTCATTTATTATTATTATTGAGGTTAACAAACAAACCCAACAAAAAAAAATCCAATTTGGTTGAATATGGTGGTAGTGTGTACTTTCTATTTTTAAGAGTATGGTGTACTAATAAAATTACATTTGTTTCACAATTCAATATATTTTTTTGTCATTTTATATTAGGATAAATTAATAATTCAATAAATAGTTTGATAATAAGATGTAGGTTAATTTTAAACCAATTCTGCATTTACTAATAATTGGTGAGCCTTGATTGATTAAATTGGACAATTGTCCTTATATCAGAGATTTAAAGTCCCCATTTAAACGAGAAATTCTTTGGTCCGACTGGTGTATCACATCGCTCATCTAGTCACGCACAAACAAAGAGGACTCCTCTGCATTGGGGTGGGACCAATGTGAGGCTGTGGGATCTAAATATAAAGAATCCTCTTTATTGTGTGTGTGGCCGGACGGGTGATGCGGTCTACTACCAACCAAAGAATCAAGAATATGGTTTTATATATGGCCTTTATGTGAGCCTTTCTTAACCGTTGGATTACATTAATTAGCCATTTAATTAAGTTGATTGCCCTAATCCAATGATTAAGAGATAAAACTTAAACCTAAAGACTATACATTAGTCCCTTGGTATAGAATGACTCGCCAAATAATTTATCCTTTTCAAGTGAGAAACTCTGTAAAATGGGACTGGACTCTATATACACACACATGGAGAACTAATCTAATGGTGAGCATCTGACCCTAAGAAATCTAAGGGTGAGCATAGAATGAAGTATAGCTCAAATATCATAAGTTTGAACTCTAAATCTCATGAATTTCAAAACAAACAAAAAAAACACTTACTAAGATGACACGTATAATTTCTGAGTGATTCTCTGTCATCAAAAAATTCAAACTGAAGAAAGAAAAAAAACAACAGTTATTTTTCACCTAGCAGAAAAAAACAAACCTACTTTAACCATAGAAAGAGGGAAGAAAGAGACCTACATAAATATGAAAATTATTTATATTACCAGTGGGCTGCAGGCTGCAGGCTGCAAGTGCAGCTGGAAGGCACACTCAAAACTCCATGGATGCCTTTCTGCCGGAATTGACCTTTCCATTCCAAATACACGAATTGACTTTGCTGCCGCACATTGTCTTATAATGATATGAACAGTCTAATATTTAAATATTCACTCAAAGATTATCTTTATAAAAAAATCATTTAAATTCAAAATCATTTGACCAATTAACTAGATGGTTGTTATTATAGTTTTTTTTTTTGGGCACGTGTTCGTTATTTTGTTAATCCGAATTAGATGACTTAATGATTAATGAATCTTCAAACCATGTTCAAAAGTGTGGGTACATATAGCATATCTTCATTAATATATTTTTAGTATTTTCTTTGCCTTCATATGTTCAAATAATACATATTGTTTGTTGACAAATTCGTTCTCAGATTAAAATTAATACAAAACTTCAATTTGAAATTTGAAAACTGGGATAAAATTAAGAAAATAATTAACACAAGTCGATGTTAGGTCTGATCTCATGAGTCTAAATGGGTTAGGTAGCTACTAAAAACAAAACAAAACAAAAAAAACAAGCTAGAACATGTCAATCGTAGTCTACATTTCCATCTCACTAGTTTAGGGTTTTTGACTATTGGTTTGGCTGTGGACAAAGTTCAAACTAAGAGCCTCAGTCATCATCTTCATCTCTTAAAGGAGAGAGTTGAACAAAAGTACAATATCGTATTCTTCCATTGCGGACTCTCTTAATAATAAGAAAAATAAATAAATCGTTGCCTAATTTTTCCCATCAATTAGTTTTAAATTTTGTTTGACTATTGGTTGCACTGAACACTGGTACGATTTGGTATTGTTCCACTGTGAATCATTTATTTACTGAAAAATAAACTTAGTAAGTGTGCGTCACGAATTCCAAAAATGAGATTGAATATACAAATAACTTTTTCATAGTCATTAACATAAATAACAAACTTCATTTACCATAATCTCATCGCTAGGTGCGTGATCAGTCACTTTCCATTCCTCTTCACAAATGACGAGAGGTTAGTGCACATAAAAAATTGATTAATCCAACTATTTGTCTGAAATGAAAAGATATTTGAGTTCTAGAACAATTTGATGGCCTAATTCCATTATTTGATTGAAAAATGTAAGATAATGTATAATTTTATTACAAAAACATTGATTGATTGAACAAATCATAAAACTATGGACTTGTTCCAAAGAACCCCCTTCCAACACGGAAAAAGAAGAAGACGGAATCTCTAATCTCCAAACCATGTCTAGTTTCTTTAAGCTAAAGACTTCAAAATGTCTAGTTGTTTACGACTTTACCATGCACAGATAACAAACAGTGACACCAAAAAAAAAAACAGTGATGGAAAGACGGCAGAGAGAGAGGGAGAGAGAGAGAGAGAGAGAGAGAGAGTATAATATTACTATAGTTTGAACTAATTGAAGATCTGTAGACTTTAATTAATCTCTAAAATAAAAGTAATTAATTAATTACACATAATTTAAACGCGTCAAAATAATTTTATTTTTATCTGGTGCTTCACGCTTTAGAATATATAATGGTTTTCAAACCAAGGAAAAAAAAATACAAACTATGGTTTTTTGATGTAATCTTCTTGGATTTGGGAGATGTCATGTGTCCCCGATCTGGGAAAGGGCATAATTCTCTGTGGGTTGGCTACTCCTCCATATGAAATTTTAATTAATTTCAATCTCAAACTGATCATCAACCATTTGTTTTAGAATGAAGCAATCGCAACCGTTGAATACGATCATGTAAAAATAAATTATTAAAGTTTTTCCTTTAAAGAGATTAGAGACATATTTAATATAAAACATAATTATGTTACAGATTAATCGATAGAATAATTAATTAAATATATAGTATAGACATCCGTGGCATCACAGATACTCCACCATGTTTATGATAGGAATTGCACATGATTTGTAATAAATATCCCATGTTATTTTCCATTAATTATGATTAGTATTATTATTACTTCACTCCCTACTGAGCTTTGGCCACCTGGTTATGTTACATTGGTTATATTATTAGTAGTATTATTACTTGACCTTTGTGTGTTAAAGAGCTATTGGCCCCTTCCAACCTCCATTATTTTTAAGAGTGCCGCATCTCCCTTAAGTATGGAATTGTGCAGTTGAGCTAGTTGAGATGGGTGGGAGAAATTCTCGAGTGAGATTGTCCTATGCGGTAGTTTTCTCACGATAAGGTGATGTTTGTACGTGTGTATTGTGAGACTAGCTCTCTTACATTGGAGTGTCACTTGCATATGAGACTTACATTAAGTCTCATCTTATTATGAGAGAGCTACTGCATACGACAATCATACACAAGACTTTCTTGATGGTAAAAGTGTCTTCTAGATGTAATATTTGGTCAACTAAATTATATGTTTAAGATCAAATGGCCCAAAATTCGTGCTCAATAAAACAAGAAACTCCTATGTGTATTGCATAATACCAAAGTATTAACACTTATCACATTTGTCAAAAATTCATCACTGTCAATTAATCCGTGATGTGTTTAGTTACGCAACAAAATTGACTAAAATTACACGTGATAAGACATTTACCATAGTATTTTGATAAGACAATTATCATGTTCTAAGTTGTTGTATGAAAATTCAACAATTTAATAGGAACAATTTTCAAATACTTACATGCTCTAAACTTCTAATTTATTACTTGTTTGAATTTTTTTCATTTCATTATTTAAAATAGGAAAATGATTTTTCCACTTCTATTTTATCCATTTACACTCATTTTTGTTAGAAAAATAGAGTATATGTGGATAAAAATGAAGTGGAAAAATCAGTACCCTTAAAATACTCAGAAACACAATATCCCATTAAAAAATAGTTTTAGAATAAGTTTGAGTCGGTGCCAAAAATTGGCAAATGCCATCCCAACAATAAAATTTAGAATTTAGTCCAATTCGTTATCGGTCTGACTCAGTTCGTGCCTTCCTTACATATTACAGTGCCTACGACGCAGTCGCTTTCTGTCATTCCCGTGTTCCCAGCGTTTGTAAGGGCCAACTACTTTCTCAAAGATAAAGAGGGAGATGCAAATGGGACCCACTTGTATTTAATTTGCAATGACTTTCTTCTTTTGTATTTTTTTTCCACTTAATTGCAATGACTTTTTACACTTTGTCTTCAAGCTTCTTAAGGACTGTGATCGATGGAAAATGACGATGGTAGGAGCGGAAGTGGTGCCATCTTTTGACAATTGTGTCCTTCCCCCAAGTTGTGTAACAAATTAGATCCCCCAAACCACATGTGTTTTTATCTCTATCTCGTATCAGATGCAAACAAATAATCTAACACATTAGGGAGCATGCTTAGCTAGAGATGCGCTGTCTAATCACACCATACATAGATGTATATATCAACACGAAAATGAATATGCATTAAAGTGTGAATTGTGAGTTAAGGAAGAATGATTCCTCCATAGAAAACCAAGGTTTTCTTTTCCTGAATACTAAAGGAGTAAAGCAGGTTGGAAGGCAAAGGGCTTGAGGAAGGATGCTGTTTGTCTATACTCCTCTTTTTTACCAAATCATATTTTACATATACGTAAAAAATAATTTATCAAAAACACAAAAGAAATACTTATACACACATATCACACTTTATTGATAAAAATAGTAAAGCTCGAACTTCTAGCTCCTACTCACTCACGAGATAACAAAAAAGAAGGGTCCAATGTGACAGCGTCCACCATACAGTGACGAATTGAGGTAATGCGAACAAGGCATAAGACTTTACGCTGTGGCCTGTCCTGCTGCTATTTAGGGGAGGGACAGAAAGCGGCGAGGTGGTATTGGTGGTGCGAGTGGCTCATGGCTGGTGTGAAGTGAGTTTTTGGTCAATTTTCAAATAAATAAAGCCGCCTTCAATTTACATCAATCTCCATGAGACCTCCAGATGTACGGTCAAGATATTCCATTCCCATGATTTGCGGATCCCTAATTAAGTAACTATCAAGTTTGCCCAACTTTTAACGGCAGAGAAATTCTTTTATGTTATTAGGACGCACACTTTGGCCCCCAATTTCAATTAGCCGTAGGCATCATTGGATTTGGCTCCGACGGTCCAAGGACTACAATGTAAAAATTTAATCAACGGTTCCAATCAGTTGCCGTTTGTTTTGCACCAAAGAAAAAGAAAAAAAAAAAAAGAAAGACAAATTCAATTCGGTTGCCGGAGTTGAAAGAAACAATTTGCCGGATTCAATTACCAAAGAGCATATTTCCTTAGGCATGTCGATGGCTCATCAGTGTAGAGTATTGCGGTGGCTCATATATAAAAGTAATCATTGTTAAAATAGAGCTAGTAATTATAGGGGTGGCAAGTTTTAATATAAGTTTGAATTAAGCATGAAATGAAGTGAAGTAGTAATTTCTTATTTTATAATAATAAATTATATTTATAAACAATGATATTCGTCAAAATAAAGCGTAATAATTTCCTACAAGATAACTAATTACTAGGAAACGAGTCTTTCTTTTGCCGGGTGATAACTGCTTATGAGCTGCGCTAGAAAAAGTGTTGTCCATTTGTTTATAATAACGTTTAAATGTCGATTTGTAAAAACAAAAACACAGCCATAAAAGTAGAGACCGGCGTTGTTTTGATTTATAAGCACAATATCAAAACCAAAACCCAAAAACATTAGTAGAATAGAAGATCCTATTTACGAAAACAAAAAAACAAGCAACGTTTAGATTTGTTATTGCCCCTCAAGTAACCTGGTGAGCCGGTTTCCCGGCAACAAATTATCCTATATCTACTTTCTTTCCTCCCACTTTTATTATTAGCCCAAATTCGTCACCTTGCACCTCTTCCTCTCTCGCTATCTCGCTTTTAAAATATCCGTACATGCTCCACATCCACACCCACTCAGCTCTGAGAGAGAGACTAGGAATTTTCAGTAAAGCTAAGCTCAGCTCTCCCAACCCAATTTCTAACTTTTCCTTCTTTAAAATTTGAAAAACACAGACAGCAGAAGCCTGACGAATCAAAGCGCGTTACAACCGTCATCGTCATTATGATCCTCTTTGTTCTTTCTCCAACTACAACTCTCTCCACACTCCCCAGATTTACAGCTATGAATGACATCTTCCTTCTTTAATTTTCTTCACTGTTATCTTCCTCTCTCAAGTCTCAGCCTTTTTAGTTTCCGTGTTGGGATCGTCGCAAAATCTCTTTGCGCCCAGTCGATCTGAGCAATTTTGAGCAGAAGCTTATGTGCAGAAGACGATAACCTTCGTCACTGTAAGTTTGCACCGCCAACCAAATCTCTCTCTGCTACTCTTGGTTGTTCCATTATTTGGTTTGTGAGAAAGCTGAGAACAACCCGCTAAGAGAAAGCAGAACTTTCAATACTTCAGACTACTCGGCTCGAAATAGAATCCCCTGTTCTGGGTTTTTCCCTTCTTTGATTTACTACTTCCTCAGCAACCAAACGCGAAAGCTACTGCAATTTCTGAAGTTCTTCTCACAGATTTGAAGCCTTTTCAAAGCATGTTCAGAGAGAGGAAAATGGGGAAATCATCAGGTGCGGCTCCGGGCAGCAGAGACTGGACCCAGATCTACGCCATCTATGGCCTGGACCAGTGGCAGACGATTCTCTTCCTTCTCTTCCACGCTGTGCTATTTACCATTTCTGTCCCTCCTCTACCTCACTTACTTTCGACTTCATCACTCTCTTCTTCCACCGACTCCTCCCCAATCGGCTCGGCCCGGTTCGCCGCCGGCTTCACCGGCTCCGTCACGGCCCTCTCCGCCCTCTGCCTCTTCTTCGCCTCCGCTCACTTCCTCCACTCCTCCCTCCCCCTCCACTACGATGTCGTCCAGCGCATGGTCAACTCGGTCAACGACTGGTCCACGGTCAAGCACGCCCTCGACCTCGGCTGCGGCCGCGGCATACTGCTAAACGCGGTGGCGACCCAGATGAAAAAAGAAGGTAGTTCGGGTCGGGTCGTGGGCCTGGACCGGTCCAAGATGACGAGTCTTTCGTCGACCTTACGGACGGCCAAGATCGAAGGGGTCGGGGAGTACGTGACTTGCCGCGAGGGCGACCCTTAGGAGATTGCCGTTTGGGGACGGGTACTTCGACGTGGTGGTATCGGCTGTGTTCGTGCACACCGTAGGGAAGGAATACGGCCATCGGACGGGTAGAGGCGTCGGCGGAACGGATGAGGGTGGTCGGTGAGATGGTGAGGGTTTTGAAGCCCGGTGGGGTCGGGGTGGTGTGGGACCTACTGCACGTGCCGGAGTACGTGAGGAGGCTCCAGGAGCTGAAGATGGAGGACATTCGGGTCTCGGAGCGGGTCACGGCGTTTATGGTGAGCAGCCACATCGTGTCGTTTCGTAAGCCCAGTCAGCACGTAGTCGGACCGGGCGAGGTCCGGCTTGACTGGAGATGCTGATGTGGAGGCCGGACCCGGTCCATATACACAGAAAAAATAGTCAGTCAAATAGCATGATATGAATACAGAACAACTTTTAAGACTTATAAGTAATTATATTAATTAAACCAAAAAAAAATTAATGGGTTCTATTTCTAAGTAGTTTTTTTTTTGTGTTTGAAGTAATCTATAGATGTATAAATATTATGTATCTGGAGAGGCGAAGCTGACCCAGATGGAGAGATGGTTTGGTGGAAGTTTCAAATATACATGTAATAATCTAGTTTTATATCATGATATTTTGTTGATCTATATATGCTCTATGGTTGACTCAAATGGGATTTAAGTTTTTTTGAATTAGATTGTACGGAGTTTGGTGGATGATTTGTATAAATTTAAATAAAATTCAAATCAATATCAAATGAGTAATCTTCAATATGAGACCCTATATTCCGCAAGTTAATATTCTTTTCCATTGTAAGTTAATATCCTTTTTCATTGTAAGTTAATATCCTTTTTCACTAGGTTAGATACGGTTGATGCCAATTCTTATTAAATTCAAGTTCATTTGAACCAGATTCTAAAGTTCTGACATATATTTGGAATGACTATAAATCCCTATGTAGTATCTATTTGCAAAATATATATATATAAAATAATTGGAGAGTAGCCAATCCAACAAGTAGATTCTTCATAATTTTGGTGAGGCTAATGATGTTGTAGTTGCCATGCGAGCATGATGAAAAGAGGGATTTTCTTTGTTTTGTTTTGTTATAGCCAAATAAGTTTTAAGATAGGGTTTTGCTTTTATTGTGGCAAATAAACATCTGTTTAGATTAGACTTAATAATAATGAGAGGTGGACTTTGTGGGTTTCAAAAGTTTGAGTGGTGGTGTTTAGCTTGAATTTGGAAATTAGTTTGATTGGGACTATACCTAATTTTTTCCTCTACATTTCCTAAGTAAGACCAATCAGCTTTTGAGAGAAAAAGATGGCGATATTTTTGGTGGGATGCAATGCAAATGTGTTGTGGAGGTTGTGAGTGGTGATATAGGGTTTGGGGGCTGTTGGGAAGTCTCAATCATATCATGGATCTCTTTGATAATGAAAGTGAAGCATGCAAGCATGCAATGTAATGCAATGTTGTTGGGAGGGAATGAGTTTGGTTTGGGAATTAAATCCAATTTCATCCAACATCTTCTTCTCAAAACTACACATCCGTGTATGAGTTTGTCAAATTTCATTCAATAATCTCGTGTTAATGTTATTAATTACGATGCAATATAAATTTACGTAACATTTTACTCAACGGAATGAATTAAATTTATCGAGAATCTCACACTAGAGAACGGAAGTGCTATTATTTACTTTTGGGTTCGATGTCTCACATTTTAACGTAATATCATATCATAATGCTGAATGCTAATTTGATTTGATTTGATTTAGAAGTGCACATTACATTAGATATTTAGATGAGGTACATAATTAATATACTGACTCCGTATAGTTCAGCAAGGTTGTGAACTTGTGAATAATAGTATTGTCAATTTCTCAAACATCTTAATTGCAGCATGTGTCCATCGTGGGCTCTTGTCCTCTCTACAAAGCATAAATAATGCCATGTGTGTTGCCAAGTTATTTTTGGGCAATGTCTTTCCTTCATTAAACTTCAATGCCAACTCCACCATCTTTTTTGCCTTCTTTTTTGTTAGTTGGTTTCTGGGACCATAACTTTAATGCTCCCCTCTCCATCCTCCGTTTGCAATTGCATACGCTCACCCTTTTGGACTGTTCCATTTCATGGGGAATTATTTGTTTCATGGCAAAATGAAAAATGAAAAAAAAAAAATAAAAAAGTGATAGATTTGGTGTATGAACTTCATTTTGAAGTGGGAGAAACACTTGTTTGAAACGAGGATAATAATATTTTGCTATTTTCCACCAATTACAACATGTTACGTATGATAACTTTTTCACCTGGTGACTATTTGTGATTGGTTGGGGATAACAAAACAGTAATATCTCAATTTCATACAAGTTTTTCTGCTGAAGTGGATGCTTGATGAGCAATTGTTTACGGTGCAACTAACTATCCTGATTTAATTGATTAAATTATGAATTTTGGATTGAAAAAAATTATGTCGACACACGAGTAAGAATACTAAATTAAGAGAACTGTTATTAACACTCCGTATCTGAATTTTCAAGAATGATTAGAAGTTGAAGATAATAATATTTTAGTTGAAGGTGGGGTGGCTAGACATACCACTTGGACCCTGAACACATTACAAAAAAAATTTCGTCCTATTTGGAGAAGTTTTGCTAACTATGGATATAATTACAAACAAAAGAAATTAGAAAATTTTAAAACAGATATGCGATTGGCATCTTCTTTATATTTTCTAGATTCCTTTTAGTTAATAAGTATGATATAGAATATGTATGATTGGTCAAGTTGATTAAAAGTAGATTACTGACTTCTGTTGTCTGGTCACCATCGCAGAGCAAATGACAGGGAAACAGAATGGGAAATGAGTTTGTTGGGAACAATTTTTGTATAACTTTCTGGGTCTCTGATTTTCCATAGCTCTGTCTCTCACACATTATTTTATAGTTCATGTTTACCTTATATTTTCATTTTCATTTAATAAAGGTAAAATTGTTGCACATCTCAAGTCAAGTAAGTAAATTATTGAGTTGCATAACTGTTTTTTTTTTTTTTCAAAAAATTTATGAATTTAATATAGTTTGCTTACACAACTATCACATAACAAATTTGTTGTCTGGTCACTGGTTACCAAATAGCAAAATTAATTACTTAAGATGCCATGAGTTGGAAAAGTTAAAATCTATATAGCTCCTCACATTTAATTGACTATACCATGTGTAGGAGTGGATACGGTTTGAATTGGATCGGTATTATCTCAAATTGCAGTTGAATTAATGACAATAGAACAGTTTAATTTGGTTCGGTTATGACAAAAATCAAGGAAGAAACCGTACTAAATCAAACCAATTTAAGACGATTTTATTCATTTTATTTCCGTTAGTTTCGCTCTAAGCCCTTTTTTTTTTTCTTTTTTTCTTTTGCATTTTTTCAACATTGGTAGCCCAATTACAACAAAAAAAATTCATACATTGCTACATATTTTTCTTTTCATTTTCTAGCATATCAAACTATCGTAAAATTCAACATTCCATAAAACTTCAAAGCTCAATAACTAATATAGTTACAACTTACAACTCAAATATTAATAACTTGAAAGTTCCATCATACTTCTAATTCAACATCCATATCTAGTTATTACAATGAGAGGACTACACGTGTAAAATAAAATAAATAAATATAAAAAACATACAAGTAGACAACCAGGTTTAGTTTAGGTCAGCTTGCAAAAGCTCAAAACCAAACTAAACCAAACCATTATGATTTGGTTCGGTTTTAAATCGTTTGATGTTTTTCTTAGTCAAAACCAAACAAAACCGATCATTACAATTCAAATATGCCAATTTAGCTGGTTTGACCGGATCTGATGCTCACCCACGAGGGTTAGAAATTCCACTTATATATCTTATTCAGTTTCATTTCTTGCACATCGAATATTCAATATGTAAGAGCTATTTGTCACAACCTTAATGAATTTAGTGAATGTTCAAGAACATGAAATCCCACGTTGGAAGTTTAACAAAATAAAATACAATACAATATATAAATGACTAATTTCACTACTAATAACATCGAGACCTTTTGTGATAAAATCCTACATCGAGACCTTTTGCCAATCAACCATGGAAGTTGGGGTGTGGTCAATTTGAGTGAGCCATCTAGGTTGAAGCTGACCAGTAGGTGAAGGAGGCAAGTTCGTTGGTTTGGAGTGTGGTCAATTTCGGTCGAGCCATCTGGGTTGGAGCTAGTCGGTGGGTGAACGAGGCAATTTTGCTGGTGTGGGTTATGAGGCGGTTCTGATCGTATACCCATATATATTCCAGATGAAAAGGGGTGTCGTCGTAATTCACATAAAAAAGGCTCACAATAACCTAAAATGAAGAAAGGAGTGTTAAAAAAAAAGGCTTATTTGTCAGGGTTATTGTATGGACTTGCCGAAGAATTTTCCTTTGGTGCAATAAGTTGGTATATAGTCTATAGACTATAGACGAGTATCTTATTGCAAACTATGGGACCTTCATCGCAGTAGTTAAATAAATACCAAATGATGTATACATTGAACTCATCGGTCCCATGGTCTAGTGGTTAGGACATTGGACTCTGAATCCAGTAACCCGAGTTCAAATCTCGGTGGGACCTTTTTTTCTTCTTTTTACTGCCTTTTTTTTTTTGGGGTCATTCCACTTCTATCGTTGCTTTGCTGCTTTCGGAACCAGAAACCTTTTATTTGCTTCTTTCTGGTCGAGACACTCGAGGATAAATTGATAATAATATTTTGGAAATTGGAACTCCTACATGCAGCTTGAAAATTTGTTACACTCAACAATTCTTCTTTTTTTTAAATTGAAATTTTATTTTTGTTTTTGCATTTGAATAAAAATTCAAAATTGTTGACCCCGTACAAGCAGGAGGGAAAAGAAGAAATTTCATAGTTTCGTTTTGACTGTGCAAGCGTTTCAATATTCATATACACATGTTTTCAAGCAAACCTCCAAGAAGAAAACCGCCTTTGGTTACGTAGTAGGGAGACTCACTATTATAAATATAAAAACTCAAATTATAAAAAAACTCTATATGAAATGGACTTCAAAAACACACCCGACGCTCATTTACAACATAACAAAAAAAAGTTTTAATTTCTTTTAAATTACAAAATTGCAATTGATTTTTTAAAACAAATCTCATAAAAAAGTCCAAAACACTCTATAGGGTATCAAAGTAATTTAATAATCAAAATTAAATTCAAAAGGCCCGACTGTCATATTCCTTAAAACTCAATGTGCATCCCAAAATTTCCCTACCGATCAATCAAGAAGTGTTTCAAATGAATTCGCTGCTCGGATTGGTCAAGGTTCGATTCCCTCTATTGTAATAATTTTTTTAATTATAAACAAAAGCATTTAAGACTCGCAAGAGAAAACATGTCCATCCTGTTTTACCCAGAAATGAAGTGAAATGACAGCACGGGCTTCAACCATACGAACTTTATGCACTCGAAGAAACCAGATAACTTTACCAATAGAACCAGTACACTTCTGAATTCAATATTCTATCAAAAGTTCAAAACAATGAATTTTACAAGAAGGAACCAAACAATGGATGTCCTTTGTGGATCTCTAGGCTGAATTGTACAAGAAAAATACAAATTCCGCTGTACACAAGGCAGGATGTCAAATAACGTACGAAGCGGTGAATACTCGGAAAACCTACCTAACGCAAACTAATCTCAACTAAGCTGATTTTTTAACTATCTGATAAAAGAAAGATACAGATTTACAAATTCCCAGGATATCAAAAAGGGAAACCTAAATGTTATCTCTATAACTGTACCAGAAGCATATAGAGTGGAAAGTCTAATGACCTGTGACAACTTGCATCCAGGCAAGGAAACTGGGCTCAGAGCAATTATGCTGGAATGCAAAAAGAGGAGCTCAGAATCGGAGGCAAGACACAAACCAGATGAGGCCCAGCCGGATTGCAACTTATATCCGATTCATCAACATCTGGCAGACCAAGTTGAGGGGGACGAACGTAACCCGCCACTAGAGGCACACATAATATTGAGATTTCTATCCTTGAACCTGCCATGGCAAGAATTTAAAAAATTTAAATAAGATGCCATAACAAGGAGACAAGTAAAACCATTTTTCAGAGCTATGAACCACAATATATTTTCCTTGAAGAAAACAGATATGTGAGGTTAAGTAGTTCAAGAAACCTTGCTTCGCAGAGAGAGAAACATGCCCTCTTTTCCTCCCAGCAATCATCCAATTCTCAGTAATTGCACTGACTTCATATAACACCTCATCCTATACAAGCACAAAAGATTAGAAATATGATTTTTGATTTTTGTTTTTATTTTTGAGAATTGCAGCCATTATGCTTGAGCCATAATCACCTAAAGTACTCAGATTTTAACAAATGACAGTTGTACCACAACCCTCATTCTGCATCTATTAAAGGTAGCGGGATAGAACTTAAAAATCCACTAAACATACAGACGGTCTCACTCTACTCCAGTTCACGCAGTCAAAATGAGTAAGACAAAGTATAAGGCCTCGTTCTAATTATGAAATTTTACCTTCCTAAACTGAAAAGCTGAATTCAACCTAGCCAAAATAGTTCAGACTCAGTTGGACGGAATTTTGGTCGTATTTTAAGGTCTAAACAACTTTTTACCATTTCCTTTCCTTTAAAGCAACAAATACAAAGCATAAGAATAAGCTTCAACATCAAGGGGGTATTGAAAACAGAAAAAGACACACACCATACCATACCACCTCATGTTTTAGGTGAAACAACTCAATGAAGTACATTGCAAGTACATGAGTTTCCAGCTGACTTAAAAATGGTTAAACACCGATGCTAATGCTCATTCAGAAATGAAAGTGAAAATCAGAGGGTAAATTATCATTAGCCTAAGATTTGACCATGACTTCTTAATTGTTCAATGGAATCAGACTGTGACTTACATTGTTAGGGGATACTTCATTCTCCTCAAAATCCTTTAATCTTTCAACCCTCCATTTCATGGTAACTAGCTGGCCAACCCTAAGCCCACTAGAAGGGAGAGGAAGAAAACCAACAGCCAGGACCGGATCAAGCACAGGCCTTTGCAAAGCAAGAGCACTCCTGAAAATTAAGTCCTGTCTATCATCCTCAGACCCAGAAGATTCTGCAGCCACAGGTGGGTGCGCTCCAATGGTTCTATCACCAGAAATTCCATATCTAATATTCAGTATACTATCTGATTGCAGAGCCTTAGCTTCATCTGCAGGAAAAATACAACAAAAGACGCATTGGTTCTGTCAATTGCACGAAAATGTTAAATACAGACAAGATTCACACCTAATCCATATTGACAGCGATGACAATGAAGACATGGCAGTGGCTTTTTTATGGTGCCTGATATAGGCATAACATTTTAAAGGATTCCATCAGCAAAAGTCCCAACCTTAACAGATTACTGGAGATAAACAAGTGAATTTCTTAGATGACTGTAATCCTAAATTCACAAAGAAGCCAGCCTTCACCATAATCAGATCACAATAAGCTCCCACAAATTTATAAGGAAACAAAATAAAAAAAAACAATTAACTAATCAGCTCATCTACAATAACTGGTTGATGAGGCTGAATGATGAAGTTTAAGACTTCATGGTATCCTAAGGTCTTGTGGATGCTGCATCTCATATGCAGTTTTTCATACCAACCCATTAACCATTACTTCACAATAAGCTCCCACATATACATGATATCACTGCAAATTAATTGTAAATACACTCTTGAACAAGCATCAATTTGTTTGTGTTTAAAAAATGGAAGCTTGGAAACATGCAAACATTTATGACATTAGTGCACAGTACCTTCAACATTTGTCTTCCCTAGGCATATACTGAATAACATTCCTGCTCTAGAATTTGGAGAAACGACAAGTGGAAAGTAGCCTGAAGTTGGTCTCCCATCACCTTGTCCAGTATTAACAAATCCATCTTGAAGATTCGAGCCAAGCATCGTAGATGGTCAATGTGGCTTTCACTTCAGAGTGTAGTATTACCTGGAAGTAGTCAACGAATGTGGAAATCAGAGAGGAACTAAATACAATTAAAGATATTGATAATTATCATGACTCATGACTCATGAGCACACAACATATATGAACTGCCAATCTCCAAGGACTCCACAAATACCGTATTCAAATAACCTCTCCTGTTTCATGGATTTATAAGCACTTATCTTGGTAATGGCAACAGAAGTCTTAGTCTAACATGGTAGAATGCAACCTTCAATCATATCCAGGCTATGTACAAAAGCATCATTCATGCTAAGGTAATTGGATACAATGAAATCTTATGGAGACGGACACAATTCCCATGTTTCAACACATACATAGGATGCCGCACATGTCACATTTTAATTATCTCACCACCAAGCTAGGACACAAAATATGTTCTGTTTCAACTTTTGGTAGTTAACTATATTCATAATGGTAAAGTACCAATGAAAATAATAACTATTATATGATGTCCAGCGCATCATGCCAGTATTCAGACAAATAAACAACTATTAAAACAATAAAAGAAAGATGAGATAACAGAATATGGAGTTAAATCTGCAATCATGATATGAAAAAGAAAATAACTCTTACATATCTGGTTGTGATTTTAGAGGGATATCCCACAATCTTTACAGTACAGAAAACTGATTCGTTAAAATGTGGTATTGGTTCTACATTATTAACATTACATATAGAAGAGTGCTTCTGAACACTAAATCACAAATACCTGCAGAAGCAAAGTGCCATCATTGCATTTATCTGCAACTCGTGTGCTCACATGAAAAGGATCAGTAAAATGCACAGCGAGGGTCCTGCAAATCAGGCCATATATACGTATATATTCAGACAACTTATAATCAATAAAAGGCAACTTTGAAAAGCTAAAAACAACAAATAGAACATAATCCAAATAAAGATATGCGAGGATGATGTAAAATGAGAAATGCCTCTCAAATATCTGATTGTGAGATGCTCCAAATTCAAGTTTGAGTGCTATCGTCCTCATTCCATCCACAATGCTCTGTCTCTGGGGAGCCACTGCAATAAGACATGATGCATCATATACAGGTAAGCAGTTGGATGCAACAAAGAGCATTTACAACATATAAAATATAAAACACAAACAAAAGATTTGCATCATGTTCAGAACCTGAAGATGATCCTCTTGCAAGGTTTTCGCTGATAGCACGAAGTGGAATCCATAAAATAGATGTTAAGTTGCTTGCCCAATGTGGAAACTCTACTCTATCATCACAGAAAGTCAACTTCTCAAATATTTTATCAACAGCCAAGGAACCATCTTTTGGAGTACCATTACAGTCTGCCACGCCCACTGAACTCTTTGATGTATCAGCATAACTTTCCATCTCAATGAAATTTGAGTCTTCAATTTTAAGACCAGGTCCAGTATCAACATACAAGACAGCACCTTTGAGGGAGTAGTTAATGGGCCTTGCAATAATCCCAACCCACTGAGGTTCATTTATAAGCAAAGCAGATGAAACAGCTGCAACAAGATCAACCAGAGGTCTTGGTTTGAAAACCTAAGAAAGAGAAGGTCAATTAGATGGTACAATACCACATGGACATCTTAAATGAAATGAAACCAAGCCTAATCTCAAAGTTATGTACTGCTTGTGGATACAATTTTATTTAGAAGTATAGATAAAAGAACAACGCTAAACCAGTATTTCGGGATATAATGGGTAGCAACACAGCTACAGTTCAGAAATGGCACCTTCAAGATAGGTCTAGGAGGCTTTTCATAACTCATAAAATCCTCACTGTCTTCAGGGCCACCCTTGGAAAAGCTATGAGATCTGAATCTCAACTGCCCAATTTGCCCAGTAAGAACCCCCAAAACATATGAACCTGGTTTTTGGGGGGGTAAATCCAGGGTAATGGTATTCCGACCGGGCTTTAATACAATTGCAGTAGAGCTCACTAATGCCTGAAATATCAGATGAATAATTCCGTAGTATCATATATAATGCTCATACAACCTATAACCTCAAATGGTGTGATAAATACATTGCAAGTCCAAGGATGCTTACCTTAGCAACCTCATCAGTATTAAATAATGGATTCAATGTGAGACTTAGTGAATCAAGAGTTATATCATCAGGAAAGCCACTCCAGAATGTTACAGATAGAGTACCAGGATCCCCATCACATAATTCTAATGGAGGCCCAGGATTACCAGAAAATGTAATTAATGATGACACATCTAGTGGCACAGGTTGCTCCATTTCACCATGTGCAAGACGAACAACCTCTGACTGAAAAGCCTGGCGTTCCTTGGTAAAAAACAAGCCTTTATCTAAAGAAAGCAGTCTCACGCAAGATGATAGATAGCCAGCTTGATCATGGAGTATTTTCTGACACTCTGCTAAATTGGGTAGAACTTCAGCCAATAAATCCTGCCATCCTTCACCTGCGTAAAGTGCGCAAACCTTTTCATATGACTTCGCAGCCAGATCAAAGTTTCCATGCTTAAAACAGACGGCTGCTATTTCCCCATCAAGAACAACTCCATGCCTTTTCCACCAGGATCGATGATAATTGTCAGCAGCACCTTTAGTTAGCTCCAGATATTTTTGCTGTCAATGCCAGAATTTGTAATTTAGAAAATTGAGTGAATGCATGTGGAAAATTTGACTGAAATGCAGAGAGAGAGAGAGAGAGAACAATAAATTCCACAGCTAAAACACTGAATCTTAATCACAAATCCAGGTTCTCTATGTAATACTGCTAAAAAAGGAAAGAAATCTAACTTTTTATGTGGTAAGAAAAACAAAATCTAACCTTCATAGAAAGTACATCATATTTTTGTTTTCTGAAAGTAGAAGGAATATACTCTTAGAAGTGTTTATATACAGCTAAAATAATTTCAACCAGGATGGATTTATCATTGACAAGAGAGATGTCAACAAGAAAAACAGATTAACTAAAAATTATACAGCATGTATAGAGGAATTAATCATTTGAAGATCCTGCATGAAAAAAAATAAGCAAGTGCATGCTTCATTTGTGCTTGTACCTCAAACTCCTCTGTAGATGACAAAAACTTCCATAGGTCAGGATTAGAAACTGTGTTGTGCAGAGCATTTTCAGCAGCAACATAAATTTCGGCAAGTCTCATGGGCTTATCAATTGAGCTCTCGGAAATTCCTGGTGAAGAGTTGGTACGTGACATAACACTTGCTTGTACTTTTTGTAATGAGGGCATCTTTAATGATGCATCCGAACCTGAACTGCCATCATACATCATGACTACATTACAACTCAAAAAAGCAAGTTTAGAAACATAAAAATACTACTTGAGGTGAAAATATTCAGTAAAACTCAAAGAGCACTGCATTTACTTCAATTCTTGAATTTCTATTACCCATCACTAAAATTTTGGCGACCATCAAACATTTCAACCATATTTCCAGCAGAAAGGGAAGCCCTCCTCCGATTAGCCTCACGTAGTAGTAGAGAAGGTTCGAGAGGCAATGGTTTTCTCTGAATACCAAAGTGCTTGATTGATGGAGTTGCCTGGAGAATAATCTGCAGTAAATAGAAGAATAATTTAAGGGGGGAAAAATGCTTTTGCAAGAAACTCTCAAAAAATCAAGTGAACAATACTAACAACAAT
The DNA here is from genome assembly GCA_018703695.1 of Prunus fruticosa. NCBI lineage: Eukaryota > Viridiplantae > Streptophyta > Magnoliopsida > Rosales > Rosaceae > Prunus > Prunus fruticosa. The sequence continues at coordinate 17,819,238 of CM031920.1, read as the reverse complement.
AACAGCAACTTTACAACATAAAAAGTTGTAAAATTGGCATTATAAAAAAACCGAAGGTTTAACTATTCAATTTTTTTTTTTTTTTTTTTTGGAATAGAAACAATTTGTATTCAAAAAAGAAAGGAAACAGAAGAGAGAACAAATAAAACATACAGAAAGAAGGAAACAAAAGCCAGTGAAGCAAAACACACGGCCACCCAAACAGAAAACAAACAGCCAAACAACAAGACAACCCCTAAGACACTACAGCCTGCAAATTGCGCACAATTGTAGGATAGGGAATATCCTTAAAAGCAGGTGAAGTTGATGCCCAAAGGGCAGCACAGAACTTCACTCTGTCCCATAACTCTACCACTCCCACTCCCTTGTAATCCTCGAATATTCTCCAGTTGCGTTCCAGCTAAAGGTGCTAAATTGTGAAATCCGCTGAACTATTGAATTAAATTCACAATTATAAACTCATATGATTAATTTGTCTGATGTAGGATATGGGTGAATTGAGTGTTTAGGTACTTTAGCGGAAGCAAAAACAATGGAAAACAGAAAATAGAACGAACAAGGATAGGTCTGGAATCACTCCAGGGGTTTGGCTTCACACCAAGAAGTCTCCAATCTCTGGAAAATAAACTTTACTCAATATCTCAAATCTCAACTCCAATAATGAATTACATAGAAGGGGTATTTATAATAATCTACCCCTAGAGTGAAAAGGAAAAGTAAACTTATTCTAGGAAAGAAATCCTAATCCAAATAAAATAGGAAACTTAGAAATCCTACTGAAATCTGGAAAAACTTAGAGAACCTAGGAACTAACAAATAAATTAGGAAACTAATTAATAATTCCCTCTTCCATCTATTTCGTTAGTAAACCCTAATGGGTTTGACAAAGATGTCCTCATCATTGTCTAAATCATTCCAAATTTGAGAAATTTGAGGGTTAGAAGATCTATTCTGAAATTTTCGTAGGAATGGGTCAAATCTTCTGCTTTTTAAAATGTGAGATAATCATAATTTGAAAAGCAAGAATGGTTTTTGGTTAATTAGCACCTCAACCTAATGGAAAAGTTAAGGGATATGAGTAACAAGGAGTGCTTGTACATGCCTTGTAACATGCCCACAACTTCATACTACATTATTGACAGGCCAAACAGTCAGAGAAAATGCAAGAACAATAAACAATAAACCTTCTAATACTAGAATTTTCTGGTTTCATACTAATGGCATGCTAGACGGACATAAATTGATGTAATCTCTATCAGAGAAAAATTACACCTACATGCATCCCCTGGGATTTAGTAAAAATATTAACCTAACTTTGATAGTCCAATGTTGCATGTGCCATACTAAGAATTTACCTTTTCTTTTGCCAGCACCTCAGAAGAAGCATCAGGTGGTACTGAGGGCCAAACCGCTGGCTTGGGCCAAGGCAGCATGCTGAGTGAAGCACTGTCCAATTGATTTGAAAAGGTAAAGCGCAAAAATAAATTAAGAAAAACATCTGCAACTTTCTGGTGCATTAAAGCTCATTGTTATGATTACATGTTGAAGCTTGTTTCTAGACTGCTAAAAGTGGTTTTCATCTTCAAAGATTCAATCTGTACCTGTTGCCAGGACTCCTTTCTATATTTGTTCCATATCCAATTAAATATGCAAGCCTCATGAACTGCATAAACATACATTACATCATTGAGCATTTTATGACAGATAACTTGAAATTAAAAAATAAATAGAAATAAAATATTATGACTGTCCTGTGCAGCCACTTAGAATGATATACAAAATTGGTGCCAATGCATTCAGTAAAGTGCCAGCATATCCAAAACAAAGTCTCTAATTAATCTTGATTGTCAGCTGAACAATGGATTTCATTTCACTTGTATCAATACACTCCAAAATGGTGTATCAAGGGATTAAATATATAAAACCAAACGATATTTTAAGGTCATCTTGCTTAAAAAATACAAATAACTTTTACCTTAACCCTGCATAGTGAATAAAGGTCGCCTTGAAGGTGGTAGAACTCCTTTTCTATATCAGGTGCTGCAAGTCCTTCCTTATAATGTGAAGCAGTTGCATTGACTACGGATATGCAAGCAGTTATTACCCAAACTTCACGCATGCAAAAAGGTAGAATATTCTGAAAACAACTCCAAAAGGAGAAAACAGGAAAGGTGGGAAAAAGAAAAGAAAAAAGAAAAGTCAGAAGTGATCATCATGCTAAAGCTCAAGATATGAATGATATTATGGTGAAAAACACTTCAAGAAAATGAATACCAGATACCTCATGTACTGCCAGAGACTTTGAGAAGCTTATAATGAATGAGTATCCCCTGGCTGCAACTTCAAATGGGCGATTGAGCTTGAATAAAAGCTACATTTAACCATGTATCAGAAGGTGCAGTTCAAATTTATTCTTTCAGCAAAATAGAAAGCCACTGTATGAGTAAACTAGATTTTGAAGGCTCAAATTTTCAACTAATAAAATGATTGCAATGACATGATTGAAATTTGAAATTTGAAAAAGGAAACCCAGTACAAAACATCCCCAAAGGCATCAAGACTTTTTTTTCGTTAGAAAAGCAACCCTCTCTCTCTCTCTCCCCCACCTAACTTTTGATTTAAATATGCTCTTATAGCGATAGTGCAGAACATTTGCCAAAATTTTGGTCATAGTAACATGTGAACCATCAATCCAATCAATTCATATCTGCTCCCCAAGAGTCCAAAGTTAAATCTAGGGTCAGGGCTATCATGAACTGCTTCAGTTGTTCCTAGGCCATTCATTGCAAGTCATTCCAGACCCTTGAAATGCATTTGGGAAGTGGCAAAGCCAGAAGGCAAGCCACCCAGCTTTGGCAACAGCCTGAGCCATGCAGTGCAATTTATGTCAAGTCTTTGAAATGCATCCATGAAGCAGCACAGCCAGAAGGCTTGCCACCTGAAAGATTGTTTTTTTTTCTGATTATTTTTCTTATATTGAGTAAATAATCACCGATGTTTCTTTTATGCCCTTGGTAAAACTTTTATTCATCACTTGCACCATTGAGTTTACATAACATACTTGAGAGAGAGAGAGAATGATGAACATGTTGAATGACCTTATTAAGCATCTATCAACACATTTACAAAGCGTTAATTATAGAAATACAGTTGGAATTAGACGGAATGGAGCAACAGTTTACTACAGCATGCTAAATGAAATTTAAACTAATGGATTCCAGCAACCAATAAGCAGAACATTCAAAAGTAAGCCACAGTATTCCATGCCGTATAACATTTGGCTGTAAACAAAGCAAACAGATAGAATCATTTTAAGTGACATCACTTAGTTGACCGCCTCAATTTCACATACCTTTGATTGACAGGCAAACAGATACTGTCTAAATTCAAATTCCCTAAATGAGTCATCTTGAACGATTTGTGTTAATGGTTTGTTTCCAGAATTAATCAATGCAGCCTGATCATCGCCATGGTCAACTCCCCCAAAGTCTTTCCTCTTTCCAGTCATTTCAACTGTGTCAGATGAAACAGAATCACTATTGTTTTCTCATCCAGAGGAAAAAAGAAAGAAAGAGAAGAATCCATTGTTGTCCAGAATCTCACCATTTAAAAGCATTAATCTTATGTTAGAATGATGAATTTCCAAGTTTTAATTTCTTTTGGAGTAGCGTGCACATGCACACACACACACACACACACACACACTCATGATCTCATAGTCACTGATGAGCACACACATTCATGCTCACCAATCACTGGATCAAAATCAAACTTTTCACATTTATAAAATACAAAAGAGTACTTTATTAAGATTTGAATATTAGCCGATGGATTTTGAGAAAACAAAATTATGAGCATGACTCCCCAGAAAATAGGGGATCAAAATTGCGTTTTATGAAAATAATGAATTGATAGAATGAAAATTATGAATGAATCTCAATATCACGAGTAGAATGATAATTACAGAAGTCAATGGTTGCTCATTTTTACAAAACAAGGGCACCCAACTCATGAAGACCGCTACACCTTCATAAAGTAATGTAACACTGACTACACTTGCATGGTCAATTATTAAGAACTTATAAAACGTAGATAAATCAAAGCTGAAACGATCCCAAATACATGCACTTGAAGGTGGCATTTGCAGTTCCATGTGAAGATACTATTTTCATTAGGAAACATAGATAGAAATCATGACATGTATTACAATGTTTTACAACACCAAAAGTGCTAAATAAGATATATGCATTACGCACCTGTTTCCAAATAACAAATTTCTAGTTCATCATATTCACGTAATGAATCTTCATGAAGATGAGCCATCTCAAACATAAAAGCTAAGCTTTCCTGAGAAGAGAAGCAATTATAGTAAGAATCCAGAAAGCAGAATCTGATTAATAACTTAAGTTATATGGATTTGAAGACACAAAGGTTTGTGGGACTCGCGCCTAATAATTGCCCGAAGTAGGATTCAAAATGTACTTTTATAACATAAGCCAAACACAAGAAAAGTTCTTCCATAAGATTTTCAATACAATTGATTTATGCATGAAATCCACAACTGATCAAACAATCAGTTAAATCCCATTTTCCCAAAGCAGCCTTAATCAAATTCTTCTAGTCCAAAAATTGAGAAAAATGGAAAACCTTCAAAATGAAAAAATTGCAGAAGTTCCAAACTGGCATGAAGCGTTGTTCACTGAGTTTTCGTATCTCATCCTCGTAAAACTGTACACGCCTATCCAGTGTATTTCTGATGCACTCCATGATCTTGGATTCCAAGTCTTCCCAAAAGTTTGCTTCAGGGGAATATAGATCGAACTTGCAACACCTGAGCAAAGCATACATTTGTAAAAATCAAATGATATTAGGAAAAATAAATTCAAATTCAAACTAACTTCTTGTTTTTTTTTTAAAGACAAGCGATAGTCTAAACTAGGCGAGGGGGATTTCTCACACACACACTACCAAGGTGCCATGGGGGTTTGAACCTGAGACTAACTTCTTTAATTTTATATGTATCCTTTTGTGATAGTGGGCATCATATTTTATGGTAATAATGAAGATAGTGTAGAGATATCTACTTTCAGACAAAAATCAGAGATTAGTATAACTAATACGATTAAAAACTCTGGGCGGAAAATTAGAAAATCACTAGGAGGAAAGGCTTTCATGACTAATCTACTCACATTATACAATATGCAAGTTACTGAAAAGAAATGAAAAGAAAATTTCCACACATACAGGTATTATTAAAACTCAACCCAACCCAATTGTAATTATGCTGGTGAGATGGTCAATATACAATACACGATAAATAAATAAAAAGGTCCCCAAGTTCATCTTATAAACAATAATCAAGACATGAAACTAATATCAACAGTCTATACCTTTCTCCACCTTTTGGCTAAGATAAAGTATAGTATGATCTGTTCCTATCAGTATAATAACAATGTTCTTGTCAAATTTATAGTTACAAACAAAATTCCTCCAGATCACATGTTGACTTAGTTAACTACAAAGAAGTTGTGCAACAGTTGAATATTGTAAAAAATAATGATCTACAGGGGATTTAAATTATACTAATTTATTCCACAAAACAATTGATACACTTCGAGTAGCTCCTGTACAGGCTAACTAACAATGTAGCATGGGAATTCTGGAACAGAATGAGGCATTACATTTAATATGAACCCAGCATCAAGCTAACTTCTGCAGGCTTCTCACACAATATCATTATAATAAATAAGTTGAGCCAGCCTCTTGTTGGAAATTTTAGAGCCATTTTGAAAACAAGCACTCTGGATCACCTTCCAATAGAGGGTAAAGAAAACTAGGAGAAGCCTAATGCGCACTAATATTTTCGCACTAATGTTTCTTTTTCTTTTGAATTTATAAAGTTTCTATTTTAAAAAATCATATATAAAAGTGATCATATGCATAAGAAACAATCACAAGACCTATTTCTCAATGCTACTCAATCCAACCATTTAAACAAGGACACATATTTGATTACAAAAGCAGTAAGCTTACCTTTCTCTCCTCTTAGAACTGAAATCAACTTCAAGCTTGGCATATACTTTATTTGCCATTTTGGTGGCTTGATCATTATTCGGGTGAGCCTTGGATACAAAAACAATAAACCATTCCCGTTCATCATTTTGCACAATTAACTTCAGGCGCGGTTTAAGGATGGTCTTGAACTCATCAAGATCCTAATGAATTAAAAGAAAAAAAGTGTTACTGAACAGAAAATTTTGGAAAATTTCCATCCACAAATGAAATACCAGTACATCAAATTTGCAGAAGACCGTCGCCATGAAATAGATCCATGGGGAATTGAACAGGAGACCTACACTTCCTAAGGTGATTATCTCGGCCCCAAATCCCAACACTGGACTAACCTCTAGTGTTTATAGATATAAACATTATCTATTGGTTATGAAATAACGACATTAAGATAAATGAGGTGAACGAGATCAAATCTGACCTCACAAGTGACAAGGACTGCAGTTGCATATGGCTCCCGAAACCAAAATAATGATTGCTCTTGAGGGAACCGGCTACGAAGTCTCGAATCTGTGGTTAATATGAACTCAGCAGGAAAATTCTCCACAAACACAGGATTACGGGTCTTGTTATTTAAGCAAGCTCTTTTAAATGGCAAGTGCTCCTCAAATCCATTCTTGACAGTAGGCCACAAGTCGCTCACATCTTCAACTGAAAAAGTGCTCATGGTCAAACTGTTAGGTGAGAAAATGAAGCAAGGCTAATAACACATACCATTACTGCATAAACGCAAGTAGCTATCTGTTTCACTTCTTGCAAATTCAATACGAACTAAGGGCATGATCACAGTATTAGAAGAAATTGTTAAGGGATCAACATCCCTTAGGTTATCTATAGGTTTCCATGCCGTGCATTCCGAACATTATAACCATAACTGTATAGCTTGTCACTAAACAAATGACTAATGCAGCTCTTCAAACAAATACAAAAATTTAAAACACTTTTTATGTTCTGAAACACCAAACAACAAATTTTGCACATTGTTCCCATTTGGGGTAGGAATGGATGCCTTTTTCACTGCTTTCGGAAACAAAAATGCAGAAAAATTGTTCCTGAAAACTCCAAATCTGACCCATTACAGGCATCATTCTACAAACACTCAACCAAATGTGCATTTGCTGCACCACTTTAATTGCTTTCCCCATACTCAGACAAATACGCATTTTTACTTCTACTCTCAGATAGAATTAACACCTTCAATCACTCATAGAGCACCAAATCTCAATTCAAACCTAAAAGTGAGGGAGGTCACTAACGATCACAAAGATCAGTAGCTTCAAATGCGGAAAATGCTTAACAAAAAAATAAAGCTCAACAATAAATTTAAGCTCATATTTGAAATTACAAAAAGAAGAAAAGAAAAGAAAAACTCAGAAAATTGAATGAGATTGCAGAATTGTGAGATTTACCTGCAATCACGAGATGATCAAGGGAATTCTTGATCGTCTGGAACTGAGCAAGATAGTTCGCCATGTTCGACCTCGATCTATACCAAACATGTGCAATTATTCATCACCAATATAGAGAGAGAATGAGAGAGCTGGAGTGAGGTGGTGGTTGTAAGTGTGATTGCTCTCACTGCCTTATGGGATCGAGTAATGTCGTGTAAATTTCGTTGATTTTGGAGTTTGAAGGTTACGATTTGTTTTGGTGCGGACCGGAGATCTAGTGCTTCGCGATGCACCATACTTCATGATTCACAAATTGAATCTGAACCGTTAAATGATCCTACCCTTATCCTCTTTATAATTGACTAAGATGATGGCTTACATTTTGAGTCTAATTATTGTAAAATTTATATTTGGAATCTATTAAAGTTTACTCAAACAATGTCTTGATGGTATTTTGTATGGTAAGTTTTATACAAGTGTTTCAAGCTTGTATTAGTAGCATTAGTCTTCACTATTTTGAGTATGTTTTAAGTTCAAATGTTGTAGTGAGATTTGAATAGTTGTTTGGTGGTTTATTATTGGAAAATTACTTATTGTATATACTTGTGTGACATTCCGTGATTATCGTGTAACTGAAAAAAAGCAATTTTGAATTAAAGGAAATAAATACCTAAACATTTGTGTTCACATATAACCAATAATTATATTTGTGTGACATCTGTGCATTAATAATTTTTTAGATTATAAGCATTTTTATTGGTGATGAGAACATGGGACGAGGGGATTAGCCAAATGAGACAGTAAATGGGGTTGCTGGTGGTGGCGGTTAGGGATAATCCTTTGACCTATGGCTTGCGGGTCGAAGTGGGTAGCACGAGACTCAATGGGTCAAAGTCTGACCCAGCTTTATGGTTAGGCTTGCTCTAAGGTTGGGTAAGGCTTGGACTTAGAATTTGAAACCCTCAACCCAACTAGGCCTGCCAATGCCCTTCCTTTTTTTAAGATTTAGTTGATGCATTGTGTAACCTTATTTTATACTTAATCAAAATAATGTAATATATATAATAAACTAATAAACTTCTTATTTTGTTTGTACATGTTATAAATTAAGTTCAATATTTCAATGTACCCAGTTACCAAAAAAAAAAAATATTTCAATGTACCCTAAACCCAATATATACACTATATCTTTTAGTGCCCATTTTTTTTATTATTATATTTTTGTTTTCTTAAGTTATGCAGTAATCTATACTATTGTTTAATTTACAAATTTGCCCAATATTTCACACCCCACCCCTTACGCCTTTGCCTTATCTTCGGGGCATTGTAGAAACTCCGCATCCACAACCATACAAAACCCATCAAAAATATTCCAGATAGGCTTTAGCGGATGAGGCGCGCCAAAACCTGTCTGCAACTACCAACTTCCATCTCCAGTGAGTCAGTGACCAGTCATGGCATTCCCTTTATCCTCCGCCATTATCTCTCACAAGCTCTCCTTCAATGTCTCCATTGATCCCTCTACCCGAAGGTCAAATCTCAAACCGACCCATTTCATATTTTGCTTAAATGGGAAAGACCCAGAAAGATCAGGCCGCTCCAGAGTTCATTGCCTGCCCAAAAATAATCATCTGAAGGTTGGTTTTGATCTTATTCATATACTTGATCTCTGGAAATTATGGTTTTTGGGTTGTAGGAATGTATGAAATTATTGCCCTTTGCTGGGTCTTTCTTTTTTCTTTTGACATGGGTTTTCAGTCATTCAGGAACTCAAAGACCAGCATGGTACTCTTACCAATTCCTACATATCAACTCGTGGACATACAAACAAACTTCAAAGTCTAATTGCTGTGATCCTTGTGTTTGTCCAAATATCTTCTCCACTTCCTTTGGTTGGTTGGGACGTTTTGCCTATATCACCTGCAAATGCAGTACTTTATTCTCCAGACACCAAGGTTCCCAGAACAGGAGAACTAGCTTTGAGGAGGGCAATCCCTGCAAACATAAACATGAAGACCATACAGGTTATTGATTATTGATTTTAATACATGCTCTCTTAACTTTCACATTAATCAGTTTTGAAACCATATAACTTCCATTCTAGGATTCTCTGGAGGAGATTTTGTATTTGCTAAGAATTCCACAGAGAAAGCCTTATGGAACCATGGAGGGAAATGTGAAGAAAGCTTTAAAGGTATCTGTTGCTTTATTTTTGTTGGTTAAGAAGAAATTTGTATGGCATTCATATAACACTTTTCGAATGGAAGCAACTTTGAATCAAAGGTTGGTGACATAGATTGACACTATTAGGATTTTGTGAGATGTCAATTTAAAGTTATTAATTTAAGAGAGTTTCCCTGGATTTTTAGCTGTCATGTGATTTCTCTCTCTTTTATTTTACAAAATCTTTATATCTTGAGATGTCAGGTCCCCCAAGGGCCTCAGGCATGGCAGTACCTGGCAGAAAATTATGTACTAATTACACAACTTAGCTTTATATTGATTGTAATTGTGGTACCATTAAAATATAGAAACCATATATTCTCTTTTCATTTATACATCAATCACATTCTTACATTTATATATTACATGGATGCTAGCAGTTAGATTTTACAATTTCTTAGTTCTATTTCCTTACCTTAGATAGCAACAGATGAAAAGGATTCAATTCTGGCAAGCATACCAACAGACTTGAGGGAGAAGGGCTCCACATTATATGCATCTCTTATTGATGGAAAGGTATGTGAAGCTCCCTTAGAAGAACGACAAAGATCATGACAAGGATGTTATCATACTATCATCTCCTTTTATGTCTCATGGCACATGTATGATATCCAACTAAAATAAGAGAAGAAAAGCATTGAAATTATTGTTATGAGTGTTTTATTGTTCATTTTTCCACTATATTTTCCTTCTTCCGGATGGAGGTTTCATTTTTACACATTTCATGTTTATTCTTTCAGGAAAATTTTCAGTTGACAATTTTTTTTTCGATGATGTAAAGTCATTTTTGGGGAATTGGCTAGATGTCAAATTCTATAATAGGAGTTGAAGTTCTGTTTTCTGAAAAAAAAAAAAAAAAACCCTTGTTTACATTGCTTTAAATATACTATAAATTTATACACTTTCTATATCCTAGATGCCCATAAGAAACTATGGAGAAGAAAAGAAACAGGAGAATAGATGTATGGCTCTGCATGTTACTTGACATAGTTATGACAAATAGGTTATTATGGTACACTGCAGCAACTGTAAGCATGTTGTTTAATTTCTCTTAGTTTTCAGAATGGATTGCAAGCTCTTCTTGCATGTATAAAGGATAAGGACCCAGATAAAGTATCAGTAGGCCTCGCATCTTCACTGGATACCATTGCTGAGCTGGAGTTATTACAGGTAATACAACCAATTTATACCATTGGATTACTCTTTTATACAAATAACTATATATATAATGGAATCAACATATGGAAGCCTCATCAAAAGCATAGCATGATTCTATATATAATTCCTAGAAAATTACTGCTGCAGTCATGCTATATGGCAACCTGCATTTTTAATATCTTTTGCCTGTGGGAGTTAATTATATTATTAGGACAATGTGGCGTGTCTAAAATCACAACTTGATATTTGATTCTTTTCAACAGGCTCCAGGCTTGTCATTTTTGTTACCTGAGCAATACAAGAGATACCCAAGGTCAGTTCTGTCTCAATAGGTTTTTTTTAAATGATCTCTCTTTCTCTTTCTGGGGGATGATGTTTCATTCCACTGAATTACAAAAATTAAACTTTTTTAGTCCTGGTTATTTCAAACAGTTCTCTAACAAACATATGTAGATATATAATTCAAATTTTGATACATTAGCCATCATAAAAATCATTTTGAATTTTGATAATGTAGCTGATTATGATCTTTTTGTTAGCTAGATATACATTCTTGGTCCAATCCCAATAGTTTAAGTTGGGGTCCAGTGGTTGTCTAAAACTAACACGATATCAGATCTCTGATTGCAGAAGAATCAGATCCTAGGTTTGAAACCTGTAATCCCCATTCCCCACTTCTTTGCTGATTTGCAAGGTGCAGGATGGGGATGCACCTATGTTTCTGTCTGTATTTCTCTGTCTCTTCGTGTCCGGGATGGGTTGTGTGTAAAGGAGGGTGTTAGCCTGATATATATTGTTGGCCCATCCATCCCTCAGGTCCCAGTGGTTGTCTAAAACTTTTGAAGTGGGTTCTTTGGAGCTGGTTGTCTTATATGTAGCATGGATACCTAGACTATGGAGTATAATGATGCAAAGGGACAAACTTGAAATATATATGAGTTTTCTGGATGTCCAAGGGAAACTGTATTGGTCTGTTTTACAAGGGTTAAAATATGACTCCATCTGTCTTTCATATCAGTCTTGTATAATTTGTTTAGACCTGGGTTTATGTTTGAGATTGAAGTTTGGTCTCCATGTTCCGCTCTCTCTTTGACATACAACTGACTTAACAAATCTACGTTTGAATGACCTCTACATGTGCGATGAATAGGCTTTGCAATGACATCATCTGTGCTGTAAGTAGAATATCAATATTTTCTTTTAATACTTGTAGGCTTACAGGGAGAGGAACTGTTGAATTGACCATTGAGAAAGGTGATGGTTCAACATTTTCTCCTGAAGCCGGTGGTGAACCAAGAAAGACTGCCAAAATTCAGGTATAACATATCTTATATTTTATAGAAAAATGATGACCTTATGCTTTTATTCTTCTTCCTTTTTTTCATCTTTAGGATAAGTTCCGTCGTGTTCAGATTCTTAATGAATGAGTCAGTATTTTTGTTAATAGTGTTATTTGAAAAATATTTTCACCCTATAAAGACTCGAGAGACCTAATTACCTGCTACAGTATTTGATTTCTGAGTGCGGAGCATGGCAATGAATAGACCAGTATCTAGTATCCAAAATGGATGCCTGGGCTGGGCACCCACAGGCAGTCTTGGAAGCAACATTCAATTGTGTGAAAATACATACTTAATGTTGGTCATTATAGAAAAAAATGAATGTTGATCGCCAGTATTATTAATTTGATGTAAACTGATCATTAACTTTTGCTCAGGTCGTTATAGATGGATATTCAGCACCATTAACAGCAGGGAATTTCTCAAAACTGGTAAGGTAGTTGAACCTCACATTGGCCTCATGAAATTTTCTATATTCTGTGCATGAATGTTGCTTATTCTTGTATTTTGGCTTCATCGCCGCTGTGGTTCATCCGAAGATCAACTAGAAGTGGCCAGAAAAAGAGGCTGGGCAATGTGACTTTATCTTCCAATTTTCTCATAACGATGCTATCTAAATTTGAGTCTTTGGTTCTAATAGTGCTTGTGACTTTCATATGAATTTGCCTCCGTGAAGCATGCTTAAACAATCAAAATTTGCATTTCTTCAGGTAATTGATGAGGCATACAATGGGGCAAAGCTCCGCTCTACCGACCAAGCTGTTCTTTCAGACAATGGTCTTGACAAGAGCAATGGTTATAGTGTTCCTCTAGAGATAAAGCCATCTGGGCAATTTGAGCCCTTGTACAGAACAAAATTAGATGTGCAGGTATCTTTATGCTTCATACTATTACAACTCCATCAATTGTGATCAACAAAATGATTTTCCTGTACCTAACTATTTCGAATAGTTGATTCACATTACTTTTTTTTTTTTTGGTTCTTCCCCTCATGGAAGGATGGGGAATTGCCAACTCTTCCACTATCTGTTTATGGAGCTGTTGCTATGGCGCATAGTGAAGTCAATGAGGAGTACTCATCGCCGTATCAGTTTTTCTTCTATCTTTATGATAAAAGAAATGTAAGTTTAAGTTAATCAAAGAACTGGGGTTCTGAAAAGCTTTAGAGTAACCATTAAATTTTAGAAGTTCAAATCCATCAGATGTTTCATGATTCTTCCATCTTACAGTGACATTGTTGTTTTCTTCTTCCTTTATGTGTCATCTGATGTACATGTACCTTTATCTTATAGGCTGGCTTGGGAGGGTTATCTTTTGATGAAGGAGAATTCTCAGTTTTTGGGTACGTGCTTTTTTATTCCTAAACTGTTCTTGTAGTTAACCAAACTCAGGGTTTGGATAAAAATATGCAGGGTTTTCCTTTTTGCTAATTAGTGATTATATATGTATAAATATGCAGATATGCAACTGCTGGGAGAGATATTCTCTCACAGATAAAAACAGGAGATGTGATTCGATCTGCAAAGCTGATCGAAGGTCAAGATCGTCTTGTGTTGCCAGATGAGAAGTGATTTGCTCTCTTGTCAATCAGGACTCCCTTTCATTCTTTGTATTTGTTGTATTTTAGAAGGTAGCAGCCTGATTTTCTTGGTGCAGGTTGTGCTGTCAAGTTTATGCATCTTTTTTTCTTCTTCTTTCTGGTTTCATGTGTCACTTAAATTATGCTCTTTCCATTTGAAGTTCGAGTTTCTCCTGTGAAAATTGAAAACTGTTATTGTTGTCCTTCTATCTAGTAAGTTTCCATTTTCTTCCGTCTTCAAAGATTTGGCAGAGCATTAATTTTGGTTCTTGTTGTTACCATTGTTGGCTGGACAATGCTCTAATTTTTTTTTCTCAGACTTTTTATCCTATTCTTCCAGAAAAACTGAGTTTTGGAAGTCCGTGCTAGCAACGCAACACTTAGTATTTCAACGTTGTATCTTAGATTTCCCTTGACATTGTGTGGCAATACCTTGCCGCATGGCGTGGCTTTCCTTGCCTTCCCTTGACACGGCATGTGGCTGGCATTGCTGACCACATCCACAGACAACAAATGAGAAATATTTTGAATTCGACCAAAAAATGAAAAGACAAATATTTTGAACTAATTGAAAGTGAGCTTCTTTCTCGGATCAACCACA
>CM031920.1:17763495-17804777 GCA_018703695.1 Prunus fruticosa | reverse complement strand
ATTAGACTTAATAATAATGAGAGGTGGACTTTGTGGGTTTCAAAAAGTTTGAGTGGTGGTGTTTAGCTTGAATTTGGAAATTAGTTTGATTGGGACTATACCTAATTTTTTCCTCTACATTTCCTAAGTAAGACCAATCAGCTTTTGAGAGAAAAAGATGGCGATATTTTTGGTGGGATGCAATGCAAATGTGTTGTGGAGGTTGTGAGTGGTGATATAGGGTTTGGGGGCTGTTGGGAAGTCTCAATCATATCATGGATCTCTTTGATAATGAAAGTGAAGCATGCAAGCATGCAATGTAATGCAATGTTGTTGGGAGGGAATGAGTTTGGTTTGGGAATTAAATCCAATTTCATCCAACATCTTCTTCTCAAAACTACACATCCGTGTATGAGTTTGTCAAATTTCATTCAATAATCTCGTGTTAATGTTATTAATTACGATGCAATATAAATTTACGTAACATTTTACTCAACGGAATGAATTAAATTTATCGAGAATCTCACACTAGAGAACGGAAGTGCTATTATTTACTTTTGGGTTCGATGTCTCACATTTTAACGTAATATCATATCATAATGCTGAATGCTAATTTGATTTGATTTGATTTGAGAAGTGCACATTACATTAGATATTTAGATGAGGTACATAATTAATATACTGACTCCGTATAGTTCAGCAAGGTTGTGAACTTGTGAATAATAGTATTGTCAATTTCTCAAACATCTTAATTGCAGCATGTGTCCATCGTGGGCTCTTGTCCTCTCTACAAAGCATAAATAATGCCATGTGTGTTGCCAAGTTATTTTTGGGCAATGTCTTTCCTTCATTAAACTTCAATGCCAACTCCACCATCTTTTTTGCCTTCTTTTTTGTTAGTTGGTTTCTGGGACCATAACTTTAATGCTCCCCTATCCATCCTCCGTTTGCAATTGCATACGCTCACCCTTTTGGACTGTTCCATTTCATGGGGAATTATTTGTTTCATGGCAAAATGAAAAATGAAAAAACAAAAAATAAAAAAGTGATAGATTTGGTGTATGAACTTCATTTTGAAGTGGGAGAAACACTTGTTTGAAACGAGGATAATAATATTTTGCTATTTTCGACCAATTACAACATGTTACGTATGATAACTTTTTCAGGTGACTATTTGTGATTGGTTGGGGATAACAAAACAGTAATATCTCAATTTCATACAAGTTTTTCTGCTGAAGTGGATGCTTGATGAGCAATTGTTTACGGTGCAACTAACTATCCTGATTTAATTGATTAAATTATGAATTTTGGATTGAAAAAAATTATGTCGACACACAGTAAGAATACTAAATTAAGAGAACTGTTATTAACACTCCGTATCTGAATTTTCAAGAATGATTAGAAGTTGAAGATAATAATATTTTAGTTGAAGGTGGGGTGGCTAGACATACCACTTGGACCCTGAACACATTACAAAAAAAATTTCGTCCTATTTGGAGAAGTTTTGCTAACTATGGATATAATTACAAACAAAAGAAATTAGAAAATTTTAAAACAGATATGCGATTGGCATCTTCTTTATATTTTCTAGATTCCTTTTAGTTAATAAGTATGATATAGAATATGTATGATTGGTCAAGTTGATTAAAAGTAGATTACTGACTTCTGTTGTCTGGTCACCATCGCAGAGCAAATGACAGGGAAACAGAATGGGAAATGAGTTTGTTGGGAACAATTTTTGTATAACTTTCTGGGGTCTCTGATTTTCCATAGCTCTGTCTCTCACACATTATTTTATAGTTCATGTTTACCTTATATTTTCATTTTCATTTAATAAAGGTAAAATTGTTGCACATCTCAAGTCAAGTAAGTAAATTATTGAGTTGCATAACTGTTTTTTTTTTTTTTCAAAAAATTTATGAATTTAATATAGTTTGCTTACACAACTATCACATAACAAATTTGTTGTCTGGTCACTGGTTACCAAATAGCAAAATTAATTACTTAAGATGCCATGAGTTGGAAAAGTTAAAATCTATATAGCTCCTCACATTTAATTGACTATACCATGTGTAGGAGTGGATACGGTTTGAATTGGATCGGTATTATCTCAAAATTGCAGTTGAATTAATGACAATAGAACAGTTTAATTTGGTTCGGTTATGACAAAAATCAAGGAAGAAACCGTACTAAATCAAACCAATTTAAGACGATTTTATTCATTTTATTTCGGTCAGTTTCGCTCTAAGCCCTTTTTTTTTTCTTTTTTTCTTTTGCATTTTTTCAACATTGGTAGCCCAATTACAACAAAAAAAATTCATACATTGCTACATATTTTTCTTTTCATTTTCTAGCATATCAAACTATCGTAAAATTCAACATTCCATAAAACTTCAAAGCTCAATAACTAATATAGTTACAACTTACAACTCAAATATTAATAACTTGAAAGTTCCATCATACTTCTAATTCAACATCCATATCTAGTTATTACAATGAGAGGACTACACGTGTAAAATAAAATAAATAAATATAAAAAACATACAAGTAGACAACCAGGTTTAGTTTAGGTCAGTTTGCAAAAGCTCAAAACCAAACTAAACCAAACCATTATGATTTGGTTCGGTTTTTAAATCGTTTGATGTTTTTCTTAGTCAAAACCAAACAAAACCGATCATTACAATTCAAATATGCCAATTTAGCTGGTTTGACCGGATTGATGCTCACCCACGAGGGTTAGAAATTCCACTTATATATCTTATTCAGTTTCATTTCTTGCACATCGAATATTCAATATGTAAGAGCTATTTGTCACAACCTTAATGAATTTAGTGAATGTTCAAGAACATGAAATCCCACGTTGGAAGTTTAACAAAATAAAATACAATACAATATATAAATGACTAATTTCACTACTAATAACATCGAGACCTTTTGTGATAAAATCCTACATCGAGACCTTTTGCCAATCAACCATGGAAGTTGGGGTGTGGTCAATTTGAGTCGAGCCATCTAGGTTGAAGCTGACCAGTAGGTGAAGGAGGCAAGTTCGTTGGTTTGGAGTGTGGTCAATTTCGGTCGAGCCATCTGGGTTGGAGCTAGTCGGTGGGTGAACGAGGCAATTTTGCTGGTGTGGGTTATGAGGCGGTTCTGATCGTATACCCATATATATTCCAGATGAAAAGGGGTGTCGTCGTAATTCACATAAAAAAGGCTCACAATAACCTAAAATGAAGAAAGGAGTGTTAAAAAAAAAGGCTTATTTGTCAGGGTTATTGTATGGACTTGCCGAAGAATTTTCCTTTGGTGCAATAAGTTGGTATATAGTCTATAGACTATAGACGAGTATCTTATTGCAAACTATGGGACCTTCATCGCAGTAGTTAAATAAATACCAAATGATGTATACATTGAACTCATCGGTCCCATGGTCTAGTGGTTAGGACATTGGACTCTGAATCCAGTAACCCGAGTTCAAATCTCGGTGGGACCTTTTTTTCTTCTTTTTACTGCCTTTTTTTTTTTGGGGTCATTCCACTTCTATCGTTGCTTTGCTGCTTTCGGAACCAGAAACCTTTTATTTGCTTCTTTCTGGTCGAGACACTCGAGGATAAATTGATAATAATATTTTGGAAATTGGAACTCCTACATGCAGCTTGAAAATTTGTTACACTCAACAATTCTTCTTTTCTTTAAATTGAAATTTTATTTTTGTTTTTGCATTTGAATAAAAATTCGAAATTGTTGACCCCGTACAAGCAGGAGGGAAAAGAAGAAATTTCATAGTTTCGTTTTGACTGTGCAAGCGTTTCAATATTCATATACACATGTTTTCAAGCAAACCTCCAAGAAGAAAACCGCCTTTGGTTACGTAGTAGGGAGACTCACTATTATAAATATAAAAACTCAAATTATAAAAAAACTCTATATGAAATGGAACTTCAAAAACACACCAACGCTCATTTACAACATAACAAAAAAAAGTTTTAATTTCTTTTAAATTACAAAATTGCAATTGATTTTTTAAAACAAATCTCATAAAAAAGTCCAAAACACTCTATAGGGTATCAAAGTAATTTAATAATCAAAATTAAATTCAAAAGAGCCGGCTGTCATATTCCTTAAAACTCAATGTGCATCCCAAAATTTCCCTACCGATCAATCAAGAAGTGTTTCAAATGAATTCGCTGCTCGGATTGGTCAAGGTTCGAATTCCCTCTATTGTAATAATTTTTTTAATTATAAACAAAAGCATTTAAGACTCGCAAGAGAAAACATGTCCATCCTGTTTTACCCAGAAATGAAGTGAAATGACAGCACGGGCTTCAACCATACGAACTTTATGCACTCGAAGAAACCAGATAACTTTACCAATAGAACCAGTACACTTCTGAATTCAATATTCTATCAAAAGTTCAAAACAATGAATTTTACAAGAAGGAACCAAACAATGGATGTCCTTTGTGGATCTCTAGGCTGAATTGTACAAGAAAAATACAAATTCCGCTGTACACAAGGCAGGATGTCAAATAACGTACGAAGCGGTGAATACTCGGAAAACCTACCTAACGCAAACTAATCTCAACTAAGCTGATTTTTTAACTATCTGATAAAAGAAAGATACAGATTTACAAATTCCCAGGATATCAAAAAGGGAAACCTAAATGTTATCTCTATAACTGTACCAGAAGCATATAGAGTGGAAAGTCTAATGACCTGTGACAACTTGCATCCAGGCAAGGAAACTGGGCTCAGAGCAATTATGCTGGAATGCAAAAAGAGGAGCTCAGAATCGGAGGCAAGACACAAACCAGATGAGGCCCAGCCGGATTGCAACTTATATTCGATTCATCAACATCTGGCAGACCAAGTTGAGGGGGACGAACGTAACCCGCCACTAGAGGCACACATAATATTGAGATTTCTATCCTTGAACCTGCCATGGCAAGAATTTAAAAAATTTAAATAAGATGCCATAACAAGGAGACAAGTAAAACCATTTTTCAGAGCTATGAACCACAATATATTTTCCTTGAAGAAAACAGATATGTGAGGTTAAGTAGTTCAAGAAACCTTGCTTCGCAGAGAGAGAAACATGCCCTCTTTTCCTCCCAGCAATCATCCAATTCTCAGTAATTGCACTGACTTCATATAACACCTCATCCTATACAAGCACAAAAGATTAGAAATATGATTTTTGATTTTTGTTTTTATTTTTGAGAATTGCAGCCATTATGCTTGAGCCATAATCACCTAAAGTACTCAGATTTTAACAAATGACAGTTGTACCACAACCCTCATTCTGCATCTATTAAAGGTAGCGGGATAGAACTTAAAAATCCACTAAACATACAGACGGTCTCACTCTACTCCAGTTCACGCAGTCAAAATGAGTAAGACAAAGTATAAGGCCTCGTTCTAATTATGAAATTTTACCTTCCTAAACTGAAAAGCTGAATTCAACCTAGCCAAAATAGTTCAGACTCAGTTGGACGGAATTTTGGTCGTATTTTAAGGTCTAAACAACTTTTTACCATTTCCTTTCCTTTAAAGCAACAAATACAAAGCATAAGAATAAGCTTCAACATCAAGGGGGTATTGAAAACAGAAAAAAGACACACACCATACCATACCACCTCATGTTTTAGGTGAAACAACTCAATGAAGTACATTGCAAGTACATGAGTTTCCAGCTGACTTAAAAATGGTTAAACACCGATGCTAATGCTCATTCAGAAATGAAAGTGAAAATCAGAGGGTAAATTATCATTAGCCTAAGATTTGACCATGACTTCTTAATTGTTCAATGGAATCAGACTGTGACTTACATTGTTAGGGGATACTTCATTCTCCTCAAAATCCTTTAATCTTTCAACCCTCCATTTCATGGTAACTAGCTGGCCAACCCTAAGCCCACTAGAAGGGAGAGGAAGAAAACCAACAGCCAGGACCGGATCAAGCACAGGCCTTTGCAAAGCAAGAGCACTCCTGAAAATTAAGTCCTGTCTATCATCCTCAGACCCAGAAGATTCTGCAGCCACAGGTGGGTGCGCTCCAATGGTTCTATCACCAGAAATTCCATATCTAATATTCAGTATACTATCTGATTGCAGAGCCTTAGCTTCATCTGCAGGAAAAATACAACAAAAGACGCATTGGTTCTGTCAATTGCACGAAAATGTTAAATACAGACAAGATTCACACCTAATCCATATTGACAGCGATGACAATGAAGACATGGCAGTGGCTTTTTTATGGTGCCTGATATAGGCATAACATTTTAAAGGATTCCATCAGCAAAAGTCCCAACCTTAACAGATTACTGGAGATAAACAAGTGAATTTCTTAGATGACTGTAATCCTAAATTCACAAAGAAGCCAGCCTTCACCATAATCAGATCACAATAAGCTCCCACAAATTTATAAGGAAACAAAATAAAAAAAAACAATTAACTAATCAGCTCATCTACAATAACTGGTTGATGAGGCTGAATGATGAAGTTTAAGACTTCATGGTATCCTAAGGTCTTGTGGATGCTGCATCTCATATGCAGTTTTTCATACCAACCCATTAACCATTACTTCACAATAAGCTCCCACATATACATGATATCACTGCAAATTAATTGTAAATACACTCTTGAACAAGCATCAATTTGTTTGTGTTTAAAAAATGGAAGCTTGGAAACATGCAAACATTTATGACATTAGTGCACAGTACCTTCAACATTTGTCTTCCCTAGGCATATACTGAATAACATTCCTGCTCTAGAATTTGGAGAAACGACAAGTGGAAAGTAGCCTGAAGTTGGTCTCCCATCACCTTGTCCAGTATTAACAAATCCATCTTGAAGATCGAGCCAAGCATCGTAGATGGTCAATGTGGCTTTCACTTCAGAGTGTAGTATTACCTGGAAGTAGTCAACGAATGTGGAAATCAGAGAGGAACTAAATACAATTAAAGATATTGATAATTATCATGACTCATGACTCATGAGCACACAACATATATGAACTGCCAATCTCCAAGGACTCCACAAATACCGTATTCAAATAACCTCTCCTGTTTCATGGATTTATAAGCACTTATCTTGGTAATGGCAACAGAAGTCTTAGTCTAACATGGTAGAATGCAACCTTCAATCATATCCAGGCTATGTACAAAAGCATCATTCATGCTAAGGTAATTGGATACAATGAAATCTTATGGAGACGGACACAATTCCCATGTTTCAACACATACATAGGATGCCGCACATGTCACATTTTAATTATCTCACCACCAAGCTAGGACACAAAATATGTTCTGTTTCAACTTTTGGTAGTTAACTATATTCATAATGGTAAAGTACCAATGAAAATAATAACTATTATATGATGTCCAGCGCATCATGCCAGTATTCAGACAAATAAACAACTATTAAAACAATAAAAGAAAGATGAGATAACAGAATATGGAGTTAAATCTGCAATCATGATATGAAAAAGAAAATAACTCTTACATATCTGGTTGTGATTTTAGAGGGATATCCCACAATCTTTACAGTACAGAAAACTGATTCGTTAAAATGTGGTATTGGTTCTACATTATTAACATTACATATAGAAGAGTGCTTCTGAACACTAAATCACAAATACCTGCAGAAGCAAAGTGCCATCATTGCATTTATCTGCAACTCGTGTGCTCACATGAAAAGGATCAGTAAAATGCACAGCGAGGGTCCTGCAAATCAGGCCATATATACGTATATATTCAGACAACTTATAATCAATAAAAGGCAACTTTGAAAAGCTAAAAACAACAAATAGAACATAATCCAAATAAAGATATGCGAGGATGATGTAAAATGAGAAATGCCTCTCAAATATCTGATTGTGAGATGCTCCAAATTCAAGTTTGAGTGCTATCGTCCTCATTCCATCCACAATGCTCTGTCTCTGGGGAGCCACTGCAATAAGACATGATGCATCATATACAGGTAAGCAGTTGGATGCAACAAAGAGCATTTACAACATATAAAATATAAAACACAAACAAAAGATTTGCATCATGTTCAGAACCTGAAGATGATCCTCTTGCAAGGTTTTCGCTGATAGCACGAAGTGGAATCCATAAAATAGATGTTAAGTTGCTTGCCCAATGTGGAAACTCTACTCTATCATCACAGAAAGTCAACTTCTCAAATATTTTATCAACAGCCAAGGAACCATCTTTTGGAGTACCATTACAGTCTGCCACGCCCACTGAACTCTTTGATGTATCAGCATAACTTTCCATCTCAATGAAATTTGAGTCTTCAATTTTAAGACCAGGTCCAGTATCAACATACAAGACAGCACCTTTGAGGGAGTAGTTAATGGGCCTTGCAATAATCCCAACCCACTGAGGTTCATTTATAAGCAAAGCAGATGAAACAGCTGCAACAAGATCAACCAGAGGTCTTGGTTTGAAAACCTAAGAAAGAGAAGGTCAATTAGATGGTACAATACCACATGGACATCTTAAATGAAATGAAACCAAGCCTAATCTCAAAGTTATGTACTGCTTGTGGATACAATTTTATTTAGAAGTATAGATAAAAGAACAACGCTAAACCAGTATTTCGGGATATAATGGGTAGCAACACAGCTACAGTTCAGAAATGGCACCTTCAAGATAGGTCTAGGAGGCTTTTCATAACTCATAAAATCCTCACTGTCTTCAGGGCCACCCTTGGAAAAGCTATGAGATCTGAATCTCAACTGCCCAATTTGCCCAGTAAGAACCCCCAAAACATATGAACCTGGTTTTTGGGGGGGTAAATCCAGGGTAATGGTATTCCAACCGGGCTTTAATACAATTGCAGTAGAGCTCACTAATGCCTGAAATATCAGATGAATAATTCCGTAGTATCATATATAATGCTCATACAACCTATAACCTCAAATGGTGTGATAAATACATTGCAAGTCCAAGGATGCTTACCTTAGCAACCTCATCAGTATTAAATAATGGATTCAATGTGAGACTTAGTGAATCAAGAGTTATATCATCAGGAAAGCCACTCCAGAATGTTACAGATAGAGTACCAGGATCCCCATCACATAATTCTAATGGAGGCCCAGGATTACCAGAAAATGTAATTAATGATGACACATCTAGTGGCACAGGTTGCTCCATTTCACCATGTGCAAGACGAACAACCTCTGACTGAAAAGCCTGGCGTTCCTTGGTAAAAAACAAGCCTTTATCTAAAGAAAGCAGTCTCACGCAAGATGATAGATAGCCAGCTTGATCATGGAGTATTTTCTGACACTCTGCTAAATTGGGTAGAACTTCAGCCAATAAATCCTGCCATCCTTCACCTGCGTAAAGTGCGCAAACCTTTTCATATGACTTCGCAGCCAGATCAAAGTTTCCATGCTTAAAACAGACGGCTGCTATTTCCCCATCAAGAACAACTCCATGCCTTTTCCACCAGGATCGATGATAATTGTCAGCAGCACCTTTAGTTAGCTCCAGATATTTTTGCTGTCAATGCCAGAATTTGTAATTTAGAAAATTGAGTGAATGCATGTGGAAAATTTGACTGAAATGCAGAGAGAGAGAGAGAGAGAACAATAAATTCCACAGCTAAAACACTGAATCTTAATCACAAATCCAGGTTCTCTATGTAATACTGCTAAAAAAGGAAAGAAATCTAACTTTTTATGTGGTAAGAAAAACAAAATCTAACCTTCATAGAAAGTACATCATATTTTTGTTTTCTGAAAGTAGAAGGAATATACTCTTAGAAGTGTTTATATACAGCTAAAATAATTTCAACCAGGATGGATTTATCATTGACAAGAGAGATGTCAACAAGAAAAACAGATTAACTAAAAATTATACAGCATGTATAGAGGAATTAATCATTTGAAGATCCTGCATGAAAAAAAATAAGCAAGTGCATGCTTCATTTGTGCTTGTACCTCAAACTCCTCTGTAGATGACAAAAACTTCCATAGGTCAGGATTAGAAACTGTGTTGTGCAGAGCATTTTCAGCAGCAACATAAATTTCGGCAAGTCTCATGGGCTTATCAATTGAGCTCTCGGAAATTCCTGGTGAAGAGTTGGTACGTGACATAACACTTGCTTGTACTTTTTGTAATGAGGGCATCTTTAATGATGCATCCGAACCTGAACTGCCATCATACATCATGACTACATTACAACTCAAAAAAGCAAGTTTAGAAACATAAAAATACTACTTGAGGTGAAAATATTCAGTAAAACTCAAAGAGCACTGCATTTACTTCAATTCTTGAATTTCTATTACCCATCACTAAAATTTTGGCGACCATCAAACATTTCAACCATATTTCCAGCAGAAAGGGAAGCCCTCCTCCGATTAGCCTCACGTAGTAGTAGAGAAGGTTCGAGAGGCAATGGTTTTCTCTGAATACCAAAGTGCTTGATTGATGGAGTTGCCTGGAGAATAATCTGCAGTAAATAGAAGAATAATTTAAGGGGGGAAAAATGCTTTTGCAAGAAACTCTCAAAAAATCAAGTGAACAATACTAACAACAATAACAGCAACTTTACAACATAAAAAGTTGTAAAATTGGCATTATAAAAAAACCGAAGGTTTAACTATTCAATTTTTTTTTTTTTTTTTTTTGGAATAGAAACAATTTGTATTCAAAAAAGAAAGGAAACAGAAGAGAGAACAAATAAAACATACAGAAAGAAGGAAACAAAAGCCAGTGAAGCAAAACACACGGCCACCCAAACAGAAAACAAACAGCCAAACAACAAGACAACCCCTAAGACACTACAGCCTGCAAATTGCGCACAATTGTAGGATAGGGAATATCCTTAAAAGCAGGTGAAGTTGATGCCCAAAGGGCAGCACAGAACTTCACTCTGTCCCATAACTCTACCACTCCCACTCCCTTGTAATCCTCGAATATTCTCCAGTTGCGTTCCAGCTAAAGGTGCTAAATTGTGAAATCCGCTGAACTATTGAATTAAATTCACAATTATAAACTCATATGATTAATTTGTCTGATGTAGGATATGGGTGAATTGAGTGTTTAGGTACTTTAGCGGAAGCAAAAACAATGGAAAACAGAAAATAGAACGAACAAGGATAGGTCTGGAATCACTCCAGGGGTTTGGCTTCACACCAAGAAGTCTCCAATCTCTGGAAAATAAACTTTACTCAATATCTCAAATCTCAACTCCAATAATGAATTACATAGAAGGGGTATTTATAATAATCTACCCCTAGAGTGAAAAGGAAAAGTAAACTTATTCTAGGAAAGAAATCCTAATCCAAATAAAATAGGAAACTTAGAAATCCTACTGAAATCTGGAAAAACTTAGAGAACCTAGGAACTAACAAATAAATTAGGAAACTAATTAATAATTCCCTCTTCCATCTATTTCGTTAGTAAACCCTAATGGGTTTGACAAAGATGTCCTCATCATTGTCTAAATCATTCCAAATTTGAGAAATTTGAGGGTTAGAAGATCTATTCTGAAATTTTCGTAGGAATGGGTCAAATCTTCTGCTTTTTAAAATGTGAGATAATCATAATTTGAAAAGCAAGAATGGTTTTTGGTTAATTAGCACCTCAACCTAATGGAAAAGTTAAGGGATATGAGTAACAAGGAGTGCTTGTACATGCCTTGTAACATGCCCACAACTTCATACTACATTATTGACAGGCCAAACAGTCAGAGAAAATGCAAGAACAATAAACAATAAACCTTCTAATACTAGAATTTTCTGGTTTCATACTAATGGCATGCTAGACGGACATAAATTGATGTAATCTCTATCAGAGAAAAATTACACCTACATGCATCCCCTGGGATTTAGTAAAAATATTAACCTAACTTTGATAGTCCAATGTTGCATGTGCCATACTAAGAATTTACCTTTTCTTTTGCCAGCACCTCAGAAGAAGCATCAGGTGGTACTGAGGGCCAAACCGCTGGCTTGGGCCAAGGCAGCATGCTGAGTGAAGCACTGTCCAATTGATTTGAAAAGGTAAAGCGCAAAAATAAATTAAGAAAAACATCTGCAACTTTCTGGTGCATTAAAGCTCATTGTTATGATTACATGTTGAAGCTTGTTTCTAGACTGCTAAAAGTGGTTTTCATCTTCAAAGATTCAATCTGTACCTGTTGCCAGGACTCCTTTCTATATTTGTTCCATATCCAATTAAATATGCAAGCCTCATGAACTGCATAAACATACATTACATCATTGAGCATTTTATGACAGATAACTTGAAATTAAAAAATAAATAGAAATAAAATATTATGACTGTCCTGTGCAGCCACTTAGAATGATATACAAAATTGGTGCCAATGCATTCAGTAAAGTGCCAGCATATCCAAAACAAAGTCTCTAATTAATCTTGATTGTCAGCTGAACAATGGATTTCATTTCACTTGTATCAATACACTCCAAAATGGTGTATCAAGGGATTAAATATATAAAACCAAACGATATTTTAAGGTCATCTTGCTTAAAAAATACAAATAACTTTTACCTTAACCCTGCATAGTGAATAAAGGTCGCCTTGAAGGTGGTAGAACTCCTTTTCTATATCAGGTGCTGCAAGTCCTTCCTTATAATGTGAAGCAGTTGCATTGACTACGGATATGCAAGCAGTTATTACCCAAACTTCACGCATGCAAAAAGGTAGAATATTCTGAAAACAACTCCAAAAGGAGAAAACAGGAAAGGTGGGAAAAAGAAAAGAAAAAAGAAAAGTCAGAAGTGATCATCATGCTAAAGCTCAAGATATGAATGATATTATGGTGAAAAACACTTCAAGAAAATGAATACCAGATACCTCATGTACTGCCAGAGACTTTGAGAAGCTTATAATGAATGAGTATCCCCTGGCTGCAACTTCAAATGGGCGATTGAGCTTGAATAAAAGCTACATTTAACCATGTATCAGAAGGTGCAGTTCAAATTTATTCTTTCAGCAAAATAGAAAGCCACTGTATGAGTAAACTAGATTTTGAAGGCTCAAATTTTCAACTAATAAAATGATTGCAATGACATGATTGAAATTTGAAATTTGAAAAAGGAAACCCAGTACAAAACATCCCCAAAGGCATCAAGACTTTTTTTTTCGTTAGAAAAGCAACCCTCTCTCTCTCTCTCCCCCACCTAACTTTTGATTTAAATATGCTCTTATAGCGATAGTGCAGAACATTTGCCAAAATTTTGGTCATAGTAACATGTGAACCATCAATCCAATCAATTCATATCTGCTCCCCAAGAGTCCAAAGTTAAATCTAGGGTCAGGGCTATCATGAACTGCTTCAGTTGTTCCTAGGCCATTCATTGCAAGTCATTCCAGACCCTTGAAATGCATTTGGGAAGTGGCAAAGCCAGAAGGCAAGCCACCCAGCTTTGGCAACAGCCTGAGCCATGCAGTGCAATTTATGTCAAGTCTTTGAAATGCATCCATGAAGCAGCACAGCCAGAAGGCTTGCCACCTGAAAGATTGTTTTTTTTTCTGATTATTTTTCTTATATTGAGTAAATAATCACCGATGTTTCTTTTATGCCCTTGGTAAAACTTTTATTCATCACTTGCACCATTGAGTTTACATAACATACTGAGAGAGAGAGAGAATGATGAACATGTTGAATGACCTTATTAAGCATCTATCAACACATTTACAAAGCGTTAATTATAGAAATACAGTTGGAATTAGACGGAATGGAGCAACAGTTTACTACAGCATGCTAAATGAAATTTAAACTAATGGATTCCAGCAACCAATAAGCAGAACATTCAAAAGTAAGCCACAGTATTCCATGCCGTATAACATTTGGCTGTAAACAAAGCAAACAGATAGAATCATTTTAAGTGACATCACTTAGTTGACCGCCTCAATTTCACATACCTTTGATTGACAGGCAAACAGATACTGTCTAAATTCAAATTCCCTAAATGAGTCATCTTGAACGATTTGTGTTAATGGTTTGTTTCCAGAATTAATCAATGCAGCCTGATCATCGCCATGGTCAACTCCCCCAAAGTCTTTCCTCTTTCCAGTCATTTCAACTGTGTCAGATGAAACAGAATCACTATTGTTTTCTCATCCAGAGGAAAAAGAAAGAAAGAGAAGAATCCATTGTTGTCCAGAATCTCACCATTTAAAAGCATTAATCTTATGTTAGAATGATGAATTTCCAAGTTTTAATTTCTTTTGGAGTAGCGTGCACATGCACACACACACACACACACACACACACTCATGATCTCATAGTCACTGATGAGCACACACATTCATGCTCACCAATCACTGGATCAAAATCAAACTTTTCACATTTATAAAATACAAAAGAGTACTTTATTAAGATTTGAATATTAGCCGATGGATTTTGAGAAAACAAAATTATGAGCATGACTCCCCAGAAAATAGGGATCAAAATTGCGTTTTATGAAAATAATGAATTGATAGAATGAAAATTATGAATGAATCTCAATATCACGAGTAGAATGATAATTACAGAAGTCAATGGTTGCTCATTTTTACAAAACAAGGGCACCCAACTCATGAAGACCGCTACACCTTCATAAAGTAATGTAACACTGACTACACTTGCATGGTCAATTATTAAGAACTTATAAAACGTAGATAAATCAAAGCTGAAACGATCCCAAATACATGCACTTGAAGGTGGCATTTGCAGTTCCATGTGAAGATACTATTTTCATTAGGAAACATAGATAGAAATCATGACATGTATTACAATGTTTTACAACACCAAAAGTGCTAAATAAGATATATGCATTACGCACCTGTTTCCAAATAACAAATTTCTAGTTCATCATATTCACGTAATGAATCTTCATGAAGATGAGCCATCTCAAACATAAAAGCTAAGCTTTCCTGAGAAGAGAAGCAATTATAGTAAGAATCCAGAAAGCAGAATCTGATTAATAACTTAAGTTATATGGATTTGAAGACACAAAGGTTTGTGGGACTCGCGCCTAATAATTGCCCGAAGTAGGATTCAAAATGTACTTTTATAACATAAGCCAAACACAAGAAAAGTTCTTCCATAAGATTTTCAATACAATTGATTTATGCATGAAATCCACAACTGATCAAACAATCAGTTAAATCCCATTTTCCCAAAGCAGCCTTAATCAAATTCTTCTAGTCCAAAAATTGAGAAAAATGGAAAACCTTCAAAATGAAAAAATTGCAGAAGTTCCAAACTGGCATGAAGCGTTGTTCACTGAGTTTTCGTATCTCATCCTCGTAAAACTGTACACGCCTATCCAGTGTATTTCTGATGCACTCCATGATCTTGGATTCCAAGTCTTCCCAAAAGTTTGCTTCAGGGGAATATAGATCGAACTTGCAACACCTGAGCAAAGCATACATTTGTAAAAATCAAATGATATTAGGAAAAATAAATTCAAATTCAAACTAACTTCTTGTTTTTTTTTTAAGACAAGCGATAGTCTAAACTAGGCGAGGGGGATTTCTCACACACACACTACCAAGGTGCCATGGGGGTTTGAACCTGAGACTAACTTCTTTAATTTTATATGTATCCTTTTGTGATAGTGGGCATCATATTTTATGGTAATAATGAAGATAGTGTAGAGATATCTACTTTCAGACAAAAATCAGAGATTAGTATAACTAATACGATTAAAAACTCTGGGCGGAAAATTAGAAAATCACTAGGAGGAAAGGCTTTCATGACTAATCTACTCACATTATACAATATGCAAGTTACTGAAAAGAAATGAAAAGAAAATTTCCACACATACAGGTATTATTAAAACTCAACCCAACCCAATTGTAATTATGCTGGTGAGATGGTCAATATACAATACACGATAAATAAATAAAAAGGTCCCCAAGTTCATCTTATAAACAATAATCAAGACATGAAACTAATATCAACAGTCTATACCTTTCTCCACCTTTTGGCTAAGATAAAGTATAGTATGATCTGTTCCTATCAGTATAATAACAATGTTCTTGTCAAATTTATAGTTACAAACAAAATTCCTCCAGATCACATGTTGACTTAGTTAACTACAAAGAAGTTGTGCAACAGTTGAATATTGTAAAAAATAATGATCTACAGGGGATTTAAATTATACTAATTTATTCCACAAAACAATTGATACACTTCGAGTAGCTCCTGTACAGGCTAACTAACAATGTAGCATGGGAATTCTGGAACAGAATGAGGCATTACATTTAATATGAACCCAGCATCAAGCTAACTTCTGCAGGCTTCTCACACAATATCATTATAATAAATAAGTTGAGCCAGCCTCTTGTTGGAAATTTTAGAGCCATTTTGAAAACAAGCACTCTGGATCACCTTCCAATAGAGGGTAAAGAAAACTAGGAGAAGCCTAATGCGCACTAATATTTTCGCACTAATGTTTCTTTTTCTTTTGAATTTATAAAGTTTCTATTTTAAAAAATCATATATAAAAGTGATCATATGCATAAGAAACAATCACAAGACCTATTTCTCAATGCTACTCAATCCAACCATTTAAACAAGGACACATATTTGATTACAAAAGCAGTAAGCTTACCTTTCTCTCCTCTTAGAACTGAAATCAACTTCAAGCTTGGCATATACTTTATTTGCCATTTTGGTGGCTTGATCATTATTCGGGTGAGCCTTGGATACAAAAACAATAAACCATTCCCGTTCATCATTTTGCACAATTAACTTCAGGCGCGGTTTAAGGATGGTCTTGAACTCATCAAGATCCTAATGAATTAAAAAGAAAAAAAGTGTTACTGAACAGAAAATTTTGGAAAATTTCCATCCACAAATGAAATACCAGTACATCAAATTTGCAGAAGACCGTCGCCATGAAATAGATCCATGGGGAATTGAACAGGAGACCTACACTTCCTAAGGTGATTATCTCGGCCCCAAATCCCAACACTGGACTAACCTCTAGTGTTTATAGATATAAACATTATCTATTGGTTATGAAATAACGACATTAAGATAAATGAGGTGAACGAGATCAAATCTGACCTCACAAGTGACAAGGACTGCAGTTGCATATGGCTCCCGAAACCAAAATAATGATTGCTCTTGAGGGAACCGGCTACGAAGTCTCGAATCTGTGGTTAATATGAACTCAGCAGGAAAATTCTCCACAAACACAGGATTACGGGTCTTGTTATTTAAGCAAGCTCTTTTAAATGGCAAGTGCTCCTCAAATCCATTCTTGACAGTAGGCCACAAGTCGCTCACATCTTCAACTGAAAAAGTGCTCATGGTCAAACTGTTAGGTGAGAAAATGAAGCAAGGCTAATAACACATACCATTACTGCATAAACGCAAGTAGCTATCTGTTTCACTTCTTGCAAATTCAATACGAACTAAGGGCATGATCACAGTATTAGAAGAAATTGTTAAGGGATCAACATCCCTTAGGTTATCTATAGGTTTCCATGCCGTGCATTCCGAACATTATAACCATAACTGTATAGCTTGTCACTAAACAAATGACTAATGCAGCTCTTCAAACAAATACAAAAATTTAAAACACTTTTTATGTTCTGAAACACCAAACAACAAATTTTGCACATTGTTCCCATTTGGGGTAGGAATGGATGCCTTTTTCACTGCTTTCGGAAACAAAAATGCAGAAAAATTGTTCCTGAAAACTCCAAATCTGACCCATTACAGGCATCATTCTACAAACACTCAACCAAATGTGCATTTGCTGCACCACTTTAATTGCTTTCCCCATACTCAGACAAATACGCATTTTTACTTCTACTCTCAGATAGAATTAACACCTTCAATCACTCATAGAGCACCAAATCTCAATTCAAACCTAAAAGTGAGGGAGGTCACTAACGATCACAAAGATCAGTAGCTTCAAATGCGGAAAATGCTTAACAAAAAAATAAAGCTCAACAATAAATTTAAGCTCATATTTGAAATTACAAAAAGAAGAAAAGAAAAGAAAAACTCAGAAAATTGAATGAGATTGCAGAATTGTGAGATTTACCTGCAATCACGAGATGATCAAGG
Organism: Prunus fruticosa; assembly: GCA_018703695.1. Taxonomy (NCBI): domain Eukaryota; kingdom Viridiplantae; phylum Streptophyta; class Magnoliopsida; order Rosales; family Rosaceae; genus Prunus; species Prunus fruticosa. The sequence goes on along the minus strand of CM031920.1, from coordinate 17,786,748 downwards.
GAATTCTTGATCGTCTGGAACTGAGCAAGATAGTTCGCCATGTTCGACCTCGATCTATACCAAACATGTGCAATTATTCATCACCAATATAGAGAGAGAATGAGAGAGCTGGAGTGAGGTGGTGGTTGTAAGTGTGATTGCTCTCACTGCCTTATGGGATCGAGTAATGTCGTGTAAATTTCGTTGATTTTGGAGTTTGAAGGTTACGATTTGTTTTGGTGCGGACCGGAGATCTAGTGCTTCGCGATGCACCATACTTCATGATTCACAAATTGAATCTGAACCGTTAAATGATCCTACCCTTATCCTCTTTATAATTGACTAAGATGATGGCTTACATTTTGAGTCTAATTATTGTAAAATTTATATTTGGAATCTATTAAAGTTTACTCAAACAATGTCTTGATGGTATTTTGTATGGTAAGTTTTATACAAGTGTTTCAAGCTTGTATTAGTAGCATTAGTCTTCACTATTTTGAGTATGTTTTAAGTTCAAATGTTGTAGTGAGATTTGAATAGTTGTTTGGTGGTTTATTATTGGAAAATTACTTATTGTATATACTTGTGTGACATCCGTGATTATCGTGTAACTGAAAAAAAGCAATTTTGAATTAAAGGAAATAAATACCTAAACATTTGTGTTCACATATAACCAATAATTATATTTGTGTGACATCTGTGCATTAATAATTTTTTAGATTATAAGCATTTTTATTGGTGATGAGAACATGGGACGAGGGGATTAGCCAAATGAGACAGTAAATGGGGTTGCTGGTGGTGGCGGTTAGGGATAATCCTTTGACCTATGGCTTGCGGGTCGAAGTGGGTAGCACGAGACTCAATGGGTCAAAGTCTGACCCAGCTTTATGGTTAGGCTTGCTCTAAGGTTGGGTAAGGCTTGGACTTAGAATTTGAAACCCTCAACCCAACTAGGCCTGCCAATGCCCTTCCTTTTTTTAAGATTTAGTTGATGCATTGTGTAACCTTATTTTATACTTAATCAAAATAATGTAATATATATAATAAACTAATAAACTTCTTATTTTGTTTGTACATGTTATAAATTAAGTTCAATATTTCAATGTACCCAGTTACCAAAAAAAAAAATATTTCAATGTACCCTAAACCCAATATATACACTATATCTTTTAGTGCCCATTTTTTTTATTATTATATTTTTGTTTTCTTAAGTTATGCAGTAATCTATACTATTGTTTAATTTACAAATTTGCCCAATATTTCACACCCCACCCCTTACGCCTTTGCCTTATCTTCGGGGCATTGTAGAAACTCCGCATCCACAACCATACAAAACCCATCAAAAATATTCCAGATAGGCTTTAGCGGATGAGGCGCGCCAAAACCTGTCTGCAACTACCAACTTCCATCTCCAGTGAGTCAGTGACCAGTCATGGCATTCCCTTTATCCTCCGCCATTATCTCTCACAAGCTCTCCTTCAATGTCTCCATTGATCCCTCTACCCGAAGGTCAAATCTCAAACCGACCCATTTCATATTTTGCTTAAATGGGAAAGACCCAGAAAGATCAGGCCGCTCCAGAGTTCATTGCCTGCCCAAAAATAATCATCTGAAGGTTGGTTTTGATCTTATTCATATACTTGATCTCTGGAAATTATGGTTTTTGGGTTGTAGGAATGTATGAAATTATTGCCCTTTGCTGGGTCTTTCTTTTTTCTTTTGACATGGGTTTTCAGTCATTCAGGAACTCAAAGACCAGCATGGTACTCTTACCAATTCCTACATATCAACTCGTGGACATACAAACAAACTTCAAAGTCTAATTGCTGTGATCCTTGTGTTTGTCCAAATATCTTCTCCACTTCCTTTGGTTGGTTGGGACGTTTTGCCTATATCACCTGCAAATGCAGTACTTTATTCTCCAGACACCAAGGTTCCCAGAACAGGAGAACTAGCTTTGAGGAGGGCAATCCCTGCAAACATAAACATGAAGACCATACAGGTTATTGATTATTGATTTTAATACATGCTCTCTTAACTTTCACATTAATCAGTTTTGAAACCATATAACTTCCATTCTAGGATTCTCTGGAGGAGATTTTGTATTTGCTAAGAATTCCACAGAGAAAGCCTTATGGAACCATGGAGGGAAATGTGAAGAAAGCTTTAAAGGTATCTGTTGCTTTATTTTTGTTGGTTAAGAAGAAATTTGTATGGCATTCATATAACACTTTTCGAATGGAAGCAACTTTGAATCAAAGGTTGGTGACATAGATTGACACTATTAGGATTTTGTGAGATGTCAATTTAAAGTTATTAATTTAAGAGAGTTTCCCTGGATTTTTAGCTGTCATGTGATTTCTCTCTCTTTTATTTTACAAAATCTTTATATCTTGAGATGTCAGGTCCCCCAAGGGCCTCAGGCATGGCAGTACCTGGCAGAAAATTATGTACTAATTACACAACTTAGCTTTATATTGATTGTAATTGTGGTACCATTAAAATATAGAAACCATATATTCTCTTTTCATTTATACATCAATCACATTCTTACATTTATATATTACATGGATGCTAGCAGTTAGATTTTACAATTTCTTAGTTCTATTTCCTTACCTTAGATAGCAACAGATGAAAAGGATTCAATTCTGGCAAGCATACCAACAGACTTGAGGGAGAAGGGCTCCACATTATATGCATCTCTTATTGATGGAAAGGTATGTGAAGCTCCCTTAGAAGAACGACAAAGATCATGACAAGGATGTTATCATACTATCATCTCCTTTTATGTCTCATGGCACATGTATGATATCCAACTAAAATAAGAGAAGAAAAGCATTGAAATTATTGTTATGAGTGTTTTATTGTTCATTTTTCCACTATATTTTCCTTCTTCCGGATGGAGGTTTCATTTTTACACATTTCATGTTTATTCTTTCAGGAAAATTTTCAGTTGACAATTTTTTTTTCGATGATGTAAAGTCATTTTTGGGGAATTGGCTAGATGTCAAATTCTATAATAGGAGTTGAAGTTCTGTTTTCTGAAAAAAAAAAAAAAAAACCCTTGTTTACATTGCTTTAAATATACTATAAATTTATACACTTTCTATATCCTAGATGCCCATAAGAAACTATGGAGAAGAAAAGAAACAGGAGAATAGATGTATGGCTCTGCATGTTACTTGACATAGTTATGACAAATAGGTTATTATGGTACACTGCAGCAACTGTAAGCATGTTGTTTAATTTCTCTTAGTTTTCAGAATGGATTGCAAGCTCTTCTTGCATGTATAAAGGATAAGGACCCAGATAAAGTATCAGTAGGCCTCGCATCTTCACTGGATACCATTGCTGAGCTGGAGTTATTACAGGTAATACAACCAATTTATACCATTGGATTACTCTTTTATACAAATAACTATATATATAATGGAATCAACATATGGAAGCCTCATCAAAAGCATAGCATGATTCTATATATAATTCCTAGAAAATTACTGCTGCAGTCATGCTATATGGCAACCTGCATTTTTAATATCTTTTGCCTGTGGGAGTTAATTATATTATTAGGACAATGTGGCGTGTCTAAAATCACAACTTGATATTTGATTCTTTTCAACAGGCTCCAGGCTTGTCATTTTTGTTACCTGAGCAATACAAGAGATACCCAAGGTCAGTTCTGTCTCAATAGGTTTTTTTTAAATGATCTCTCTTTCTCTTTCTGGGGGATGATGTTTCATTCCACTGAATTACAAAAATTAAACTTTTTTAGTCCTGGTTATTTCAAACAGTTCTCTAACAAACATATGTAGATATATAATTCAAATTTTGATACATTAGCCATCATAAAAATCATTTTGAATTTTGATAATGTAGCTGATTATGATCTTTTTGTTAGCTAGATATACATTCTTGGTCCAATCCCAATAGTTTAAGTTGGGGTCCAGTGGTTGTCTAAAACTAACACGATATCAGATCTCTGATTGCAGAAGAATCAGATCCTAGGTTTGAAACCTGTAATCCCCATTCCCCACTTCTTTGCTGATTTGCAAGGTGCAGGATGGGGATGCACCTATGTTTCTGTCTGTATTTCTCTGTCTCTTCGTGTCCGGGATGGGTTGTGTGTAAAGGAGGGTGTTAGCCTGATATATATTGTTGGCCCATCCATCCCTCAGGTCCCAGTGGTTGTCTAAAACTTTTGAAGTGGGTTCTTTGGAGCTGGTTGTCTTATATGTAGCATGGATACCTAGACTATGGAGTATAATGATGCAAAGGGACAAACTTGAAATATATATGAGTTTTCTGGATGTCCAAGGGAAACTGTATTGGTCTGTTTTACAAGGGTTAAAATATGACTCCATCTGTCTTTCATATCAGTCTTGTATAATTTGTTTAGACCTGGGTTTATGTTTGAGATTGAAGTTTGGTCTCCATGTTCCGCTCTCTCTTTGACATACAACTGACTTAACAAATCTACGTTTGAATGACCTCTACATGTGCGATGAATAGGCTTTGCAATGACATCATCTGTGCTGTAAGTAGAATATCAATATTTTCTTTTAATACTTGTAGGCTTACAGGGAGAGGAACTGTTGAATTGACCATTGAGAAAGGTGATGGTTCAACATTTTCTCCTGAAGCCGGTGGTGAACCAAGAAAGACTGCCAAAATTCAGGTATAACATATCTTATATTTTATAGAAAAATGATGACCTTATGCTTTTATTCTTCTTCTTTTTTTTCATCTTTAGGATAAGTTCCGTCGTGTTCAGATTCTTAATGAATGAGTCAGTATTTTTGTTAATAGTGTTATTTGAAAAATATTTTCACCCTATAAAGACTCGAGAGACCTAATTACCTGCTACAGTATTTGATTTCTGAGTGCGGAGCATGGCAATGAATAGACCAGTATCTAGTATCCAAAATGGATGCCTGGGCTGGGCACCCACAGGCAGTCTTGGAAGCAACATTCAATTGTGTGAAAATACATACTTAATGTTGGTCATTATAGAAAAAATGAATGTTGATCGCCAGTATTATTAATTTGATGTAAACTGATCATTAACTTTTGCTCAGGTCGTTATAGATGGATATTCAGCACCATTAACAGCAGGGAATTTCTCAAAACTGGTAAGGTAGTTGAACCTCACATTGGCCTCATGAAATTTTCTATATTCTGTGCATGAATGTTGCTTATTCTTGTATTTTGGCTTCATCGCCGCTGTGGTTCATCCGAAGATCAACTAGAAGTGGCCAGAAAAAGAGGCTGGGCAATGTGACTTTATCTTCCAATTTTCTCATAACGATGCTATCTAAATTTGAGTCTTTGGTTCTAATAGTGCTTGTGACTTTCATATGAATTTGCCTCCGTGAAGCATGCTTAAACAATCAAAATTTGCATTTCTTCAGGTAATTGATGAGGCATACAATGGGGCAAAGCTCCGCTCTACCGACCAAGCTGTTCTTTCAGACAATGGTCTTGACAAGAGCAATGGTTATAGTGTTCCTCTAGAGATAAAGCCATCTGGGCAATTTGAGCCCTTGTACAGAACAAAATTAGATGTGCAGGTATCTTTATGCTTCATACTATTACAACTCCATCAATTGTGATCAACAAAATGATTTTCCTGTACCTAACTATTTCGAATAGTTGATTCACATTACTTTTTTTTTTTTTGGTTCTTCCCCTCATGGAAGGATGGGGAATTGCCAACTCTTCCACTATCTGTTTATGGAGCTGTTGCTATGGCGCATAGTGAAGTCAATGAGGAGTACTCATCGCCGTATCAGTTTTTCTTCTATCTTTATGATAAAAGAAATGTAAGTTTAAGTTAATCAAAGAACTGGGGTTCTGAAAAGCTTTAGAGTAACCATTAAATTTTAGAAGTTCAAATCCATCAGATGTTTCATGATTCTTCCATCTTACAGTGACATTGTTGTTTTCTTCTTCCTTTATGTGTCATCTGATGTACATGTACCTTTATCTTATAGGCTGGCTTGGGAGGGTTATCTTTTGATGAAGGAGAATTCTCAGTTTTTGGGTACGTGCTTTTTTATTCCTAAACTGTTCTTGTAGTTAACCAAACTCAGGGTTTGGATAAAAATATGCAGGGTTTTCCTTTTTGCTAATTAGTGATTATATATGTATAAATATGCAGATATGCAACTGCTGGGAGAGATATTCTCTCACAGATAAAAACAGGAGATGTGATTCGATCTGCAAAGCTGATCGAAGGTCAAGATCGTCTTGTGTTGCCAGATGAGAAGTGATTTGCTCTCTTGTCAATCAGGACTCCCTTTCATTCTTTGTATTTGTTGTATTTTAGAAGGTAGCAGCCTGATTTTCTTGGTGCAGGTTGTGCTGTCAAGTTTATGCATCTTTTTTTCTTCTTCTTTCTGGTTTCATGTGTCACTTAAATTATGCTCTTTCCATTTGAAGTTCGAGTTTCTCCTGTGAAAATTGAAAACTGTTATTGTTGTCCTTCTATCTAGTAAGTTTCCATTTTCTTCCGTCTTCAAAGATTTGGCAGAGCATTAATTTTGGTTCTTGTTGTTACCATTGTTGGCTGGACAATGCTCTAATTTTTTTTTCTCAGACTTTTTATCCTATTCTTCCAGAAAAACTGAGTTTTGGAAGTCCGTGCTAGCAACGCAACACTTAGTATTTCAACGTTGTATCTTAGATTTCCCTTGACATTGTGTGGCAATACCTTGCCGCATGGCGTGGCTTTCCTTGCCTTCCCTTGACACGGCATGTGGCTGGCATTGCTGACCACATCCACAGACAACAAATGAGAAATATTTTGAATTCGACCAAAAAATGAAAAGACAAATATTTTGAACTAATTGAAAGTGAGCTTCTTTCTCGGATCAACCACACAAAAGTGGAAAAGTCATGTACCATGAATTATATATCAAATAATTCAAAAACAAACAAACAAGAACATGTATTTGTCTTAAGCATGACCATGAAAACTCGATTGGCATACAAAATTGCAGCCAAAATAATGTGTTGCAAATTTATCTAGAATTAATTGTACGAAAGATTTATATATATATATATATATTTTTTTTGGGTCTGGAATACGAAAGATTTATCTGGAATCATTGGTATGAGATTTTTTCAGATGTGTAGCTTTCATTTCCAGAGTGGCTGGGCTAGTGTCGTGGGCCTATGTGAATAACTAATGGATTGAAAATGGTTGTTGAAGAATCTCGTAGAAATTAATAAAATGTCGGCTGAATTTTTCTCTACAGGGAATTCGGAGTTTATGACATCTTTAAAAAAAGCTAATCTACATAAATGATATAGGCAGATTAGCCCCATTTTGATTAAGGTCTTTATGATTTTAATTTTAATTTTTTTTTATATAAGCGATATTTTATTCTAATACAGAACGGGTAGTACATCCGCTCCAACCAATTTTGATTATTTTACTCATGTAGTTGTTTAACATTTATAATTCAAGTACCAATCTATTAATATCGACTAAATGGATAGAGCGAGCTACGTGTCACATACACATATGAGGGATTTTAAATCATTTTAAATGCTCAAAAGGACCTATGCCCAAATCATGCATGTTTTAGGTTAAGTTTGAATTTATATATATATATATATATTTTAAATACAAATAATATTGAGAATGGGGGTATTCGACTTTGTATAACTTAACTTGCATTATGGACCAACTGTGTAACTTTATTTTTATTTATTTTTTTTTGGTTACATTGGAGGAAAGAACCCCTACTGGGTTCGATCCTGGGTGCCATGGGGGGAAGGGGGAAACCACCACCACTGTGGTGGGAACCCATTGGCAACTTTATTTTTATTTTGACAACCAGGCCGACGTTGCATAACTTGCTTGCATAGCATCCTACGACACCGTTTCCCGTGGAAATGCGAAGGTTAACTTCCACGTGTTCGTATTTGTTAATCTATTAATTTATCGATTTTTTTATTATTATTAAACAATCACCTTTTTTATGTGGACTGCATCTCATCACGATTCATCAACGAAATCAAGATCTTCAACATCACACCTCACAATAACGTTCTACATCCCATTACTTCTGCCAATGATCAGACTCAAAACCTCTAATCACTGTTCATATCAAAGCACCCTTCAAATGAGACGGTGGTACGAAAGTAAAATCATACACTCCAAAACACATGATCATAACCCCCACCACAAATGGGCAACTAGCATATTAAAACCAATCGTCTTCACCGTTCAAACGCGGAGACAGATACAAAGTTTTAGACTCAACTCGGTCTCTCCCAACTCAGCCTCAGCAACGGCCATGGCTTCTATCCACTCCATAGCTCCCCAGAGCTTCCTCCCTCTCCCCAAACTCCAAACCCAGAACACCCACTAATGCTCACCCAAAACCCATCTTAAGCTCCAATCTCTGCAGCTCCAAACTCTCAAAGAACCAAACTTTCCTGAGAAACAAACGGAAAGACAGGTGGGTTTTGAAGTCTCTAGTTGATCAAGAAGAGTGTGATGTGATCCCAGTTCAGAGCACTGACTGTACGGACCAGCAGGAAGGAATGGCTGTGTGCAGGGTGGAGTGTGAAGGTGTGGAGGGCGAGTTGGCGAGTCAGGTAGGTGGGTTTGTAGCAAGTGAGGGAAGGCTTTCCTTTGAAGGGGCTGGTGGTTTTGGGTCTTCTGGGGTTGGAAATGAAAGGGAGAGTGAGGAATTTGAGAGGCTAGTAGATAGGACTATCAATGCCACTATTGTGCTCGCAGCTGGTACTTTTGCTATCACTAAGTTGCTCACTATTGATCAGGATTACTGGCATGTGAGTCAAGCTCTTTAGTATTTAATTGAATTTTTATTTATTTCCATGTGATTTGGTTTTGTTCAATGTGTGATTCTAGTGTTCTGTGGCTTGCTATGTGAGAATTTGAGGTGAAGTTGGTTCTTAGATTAGTTCTGTTCCTTCTTTTTTTCTTTTCATTCTGGTTCTTTTAGGTTGCTTATCATTCTCTGGTTAATTAACATTAGCCGCTTTGATAGTGAGCTTTTATCAATTGCCTGCATTGCTTTTTTCTTTGAGTTTGTGCTCTTGGAAGTTGGAGTACGAAGGTCAAACATTTTCAATTTATTTCGTGGAAGTTGGGCAGGTCGCCTGTCTTATGATAAATGGGTGAAAATATTCTAATTATAGGGGAATCCTTTGTCGTGGATTGATGCTGTATGGCCAAATTAATGAAGTGAATGCTGTTGCTGTCTTTATATGATCATTCATGAGGAGGCAAGAGTGAAGAGAAATTCTTTAACTTACATGGAAATAATGAAGTGGATATTGCTTTTGAAGGATTGTGATTATTCAAACTTGTTAAATCCGATAGGAAACATGATCTGGAAATGTTATTTCAAATCAGGGATGGTTTTGCACAGTAGAATAACAATCATGGGAGCAACAAGGACATATAATGGCAAGGGATGGAAGATGAGATTAGTTAGTTGCTTGTGATGCTGAAAGAAAATATAAAAAAAAGACCAAGAGAATTTGGTGGGGGACTAGGAGATTGCTGCATTTTCTTAAGTTGAATTTAGTGAAGAGAACTTGTCATGTATGGTTAGAGTGGTATGAAGCAATATGTTTGGTTCGGTCCAATTGGTTCGTAGTTATATTTATAAAATTTCATTATAGGTTGCGATTTGTGATTTGAATTTCTTGATTTTATGATTTTCTATGCCCATGTGCACTGCCCTTGTATCAATTTGTCTGCGGGGATTTATGTGTTGGTATTCTTTCCAGGGTTGGACTCTGTTTGAGATCTTAAGATATGCACCTCAACACAACTGGAGTGCTTATGAGGAAGCTCTCAAGACTAACCCAGTTTTAGCCAAAATGGTGATTAGTGGTGTGGTGTATTCTGTAGGGGATTGGATTGCACAGGTGTGTTGGTGTTGTGAATTAAAACTATTTGAGTCTTCCAGTTGGTGAAGTTTTTCCTTTACAGTCCATAATGCTTGTCTTATCATTTTTGTAGTGCTTTGAAGGAAAACCTCTATTTGAGTTCGATCGCACACGAATGCTCAGGTCAGGTCTTGTTGGATTTACTCTCCATGGTTCCCTCTCTCACTACTATTACCAGTTGTGCGAGGTAAATTTCTTCTGCAGTTGTTTATTTTTAGAACTTAACATTTAAAAAATATATATTCCTGGGGTTCCTTAACCAACTTAAACTTGTTTCAGGAGCTTTTTCCATTCCAAGACTGGTGGGTGGTTCCTGCCAAAGTAGCCTTCGACCAAACTGTATGGGCAGCAATTTGGAACAGCATTTACTTTACCGTTTTGGGATTTTTGCGTTTCGAATCACCCATCGATATTTTTAGTGAACTGAAAGCGACATTCTGGCCCATGCTGACTGTAAGAGAACTTTCTGCCTTTTTATAAGAAAAAGTACCATCTTTTCATGCTCTGTTGACTGTTTAGAGTAAAATTACTTGCAATCTAATTGATTCTCATTTCATGCCCTCTAGCTTGTGGGCATTTGAAAAGCCAGGATCGTCTGGTGTCTTTTATCAATTAGTACTTGAATTGCTAGTTTTATTCAATTTTTGGAGCATGGTTCTGTCACTTTTCAATCAAATAATGTTTGTGCATTCGACTATGTATTGGCATTTGTATTTTGTGTCAGCTGTTTCCTGTCCATGTAGTTTTGAACTTTCTTTTTCCTTGCTGCGATGTAGTATTAACCTTGGCAACCAGTTTTAGACAATAATGTTTGCTTTGCAACTGGTCTTGGTTCAGCAATCAGTGCATATATGGTCCAGCTGAGAAAAACTTTGTCAACACTAAACTCTGAAATGCCTTTTCCTTCCTGAACTCCCAAACATGTGTTTTACCTTCCTAAAGTCTAAAAGACACTGTAAGGAAAAGCAGGGCTATTTAGAGAAATAGAAAGTGCTTATTTTTTATGGTCCGGGTCATGTGTCAAAAGTGCTGCTAGCTTTAGCAGTTATATATTCCTTGTTTCACGTTTGGGTTAAAAGAACATGTAATTGTTTGACCATTGACATCTTTCTGGAATGTAATTTCTTTGGCAGGCTGGGTGGAAACTTTGGCCATTTGCGCATCTTGTTACCTATGGTGTGATCCCTGTCGAACAAAGGCTCTTATGGGTGGACTGTGTAGAGTTGATCTGGGTGACTATACTATCAACGTAAGTATTTAATATTGATTATTTGTATTTTTCACTAATGAGCAGAAAAGATTGCAGATCATGACTTTCTTTCCTCCTAAAAGCCAGAGCTAAATAATTACCCTCACTAAAATTATTCTTGTTTTTCTTTCTTATTTGGTGCATATAAACGGTTTTGTCTGGCAGAACAAAATTGTGCACTGTAGTTGATATTTTCTTCATATAAAAGTTGGTTTCAGAAGTTTAGTTTAAAAAATCTAACAAATTTGAGGTATATATGATGTCCAAATATGTGGCAGATAAAAATGTCTACTATATATATTGCTGCTTTTTCCATAGAGTGAGTCTGGTCACTCTTTTTGGCCGCATTTTGTTTTGCTCTCAATTTCTATAGGAAAATATTCCACCATGAAATATTTTGGGAAAGCTTAAACTTAGGTATTTGTCGGGCTGCAGCATCATTTTATCATTTCTTGCGTAGGTTTCATGTCTAACATGGCTCAAAATTTATGTTTGCCAGCTATTCAAATGAAAAATCAGAGGCAAGGATTTCTGAGGCACCAATTGAAGCAAATTCCAGTTCTTCAAACACAAGTCCTCTTGAGGTATATACAAACCCTTTTACACTGATTTTATTGAGTATATAAGAGCTGCAGATTACAATTTCTGATGTGCTACAATTTGTCTTCTTCCCCTTCATCAGGAGTAAACAAATCAAGAACAACCAAAAGATCAAAGAGCAATTCTTACATGAAAGAAATGGGTAAGTTAAGGTGTAAAAGATCCACTTCGCGACGTACTGGGACATAAAAGATGGAATGTCTGGGAATGTCTGGCAATCTGGGCTGTCTGATTATGGTATATATATACATACTGCACCAATCTCTGAAACATGCTTGTGACACTGTTTTTCCGTATATATATATATATATATATGCATCAAGTTCAAGACCCTGGTATATAATTTTAGATCATTTAACTAAGTAATTCAACGACCTTAAAACAGAAAAAAGAAAAACGAATTAATGTAAAGGTAACAAGATATGTATGTTCGGCAAAGTTGGATACAAATCTTTCTGATTCGGATATGTTGTCATGTTTTAGAGGCGTCTTCTGGCTTAGTGGTATTTGTTTTCTGTCACTGGAGTATCAACTGGCGCTTAATAATACAACAGGGGATTGTTTAAGAAAAATCATTTTAGTTCCTCTGTTCTATTAACAAATTCAAACAAATTAAGAAACTGTTGGAAAAGAAATGCAACCATGCATTCCCAAGTTAATAATCTCCTTGGAAGGCATTTTCAATCGTATGGTGATCTGATCTTGTCATCAATCATATTCAAGATTAACTCACCTCACGGGCAAGATTTGTGACTGCTTTTAGACTGACCAAAAACGCTTATAGGTCGGAAAGGCTCTTTCTAGAAAAGCACAGTTTATGTATTTTTTAAGTGAAGCAGTTTGATTTTTAATAAAAATTTAATTGCGCTTCTTACGCCCTAAGTGGGAAATCACTAGTGAAACTACCAACCATGTCAAACTTTTGCTCAATCATATCCAACGTTGTACATGCTGACTAGGGGTGGGCATCAATCCGGCCGAACCGATGAAATCGGCCAAATTAAACCATAATTACCAATTTGGTTTTCAAACCGTTTGACTTTTTTTTAGTCAAAATCAAACCAAACCGGACCGTATATAGTTTGGTTTGGTTTGATTTTGAGCTTTTGTAAACCGGCTTAAATCGAAAGGGAACGTTTATGTGTATATTTATTTATTTTATTTTATTTTATATATGTAATACTCCAATTAGTTAATAATTATATATGAATATTTGAATTGAGCTATATTAGTTAGTGAAATATGAAGTTTTATGACATTTTGAGCTTTAGAACGATTTCGTACTCTAAAAGATGATTTATGTAATAAGTAAGTTGTAAATTTGTTGGTTATAATTGGGCTAATAATGTTGAAAAAATGCAAAAATAAAGAGAATTGGGCTTAGGCCAAACAATTAAAACCAAACCGAACCAAACCGTCTTAAATTGGTTTGGATTTGTTCGGTTTCCCTTATAACTTTTATCCAAATCGAACCAAACCAAACCGTTATATTTTAATTGGTTAAGGCCGCCTTTTGACGTGAAATTTACCCAATCGAACCGTGCCCACTCCTAATGCTGACAGTAAGAAAATTTGCTTAGTCATATTCAATATTGAGAAATCTGGTCTTGTCCTTTGCCTTTGTTCCGCAAATTTTCCCAACGATGTCACCTACCAAGACAGTAGAAAGTCTCCTGATGAAGACCGTTCGATTTCTTGACTGGCTCTGGACTCCCATGTTTGGTAAAAGTGGGTTTTCTTACCTTGACACATAAAAGTGAGCATGAGGCCTTGAAGAATCAAGCCAAGCCCAGGACCCATGGATTTTCAAGGCCGTAGTCAACGAGGTAAATGCGGTTCAGTTGAAACGTGAACTTCTTGTAATGAGTTTGTAACATAAGTAATTAAGAGCGTTACAAGCAAGTTAATGTTTAAGTGAAGTCTCAACTAATCCTCAATATATTAACATGCTGATTATAGAACTGTCAAGTCGTACTAGGCAAAAACAAAGCAAATTGTGATATGTGCAGAGAGAGATGGATAAACAAGAATCTTTTACGGTCAAAATTAAGAACACTGAAATAAATTACAAGCCCAATCTGTTTGAGTACGTACAAAAACATATAAAAAAAAATGCAGCTAGCTCCTCCTTTAATTAAGCCATAGACATGTTAGAGAGCCGACTAGGCGTTGGTTGGAAATTCCACCACCGAAGACTTAAGCTTCGGTTTGGGGTAGATCCCAACGCCCTCCTTAACACCTCCTTGTTTGCATAGTTCCTCCTCCACTTCTCAGCCGCCGGCACTGCATACCCATGCCGGCTACAGCGATTCAATCCGGGACGATTCGTGCAGGTGCATGCCTGCACTCGAGGCCTAGGGGATGATGAGGAGACCATACAACTGCGCCTAAGACCACGATTTGTTCCCTCTGTCTTGCTTTGTACACTGAGAGTCTGTAGCCTTTCTCCAATGTTATGTTTGTAGTGGTGAGAGCTCCTTTGCATTTTGTAAAGCCAGGAAGAGAAACAAGTATTGTGCTTTGAATTGAATGTATTGTTGTGATGATACCAAGTGACCAAGATGCTTATCTTTGGAATGCTTATAAGTTTATATGCTTGCAAATCAGAGCCTATATTTAAGGGAAGAACTTTTCCCAGTTCAAAATGGTTGGGCTCTCCGAGTGTTTGACCAATTGAGATATTATATTTCTCTTCGGCTTGGTGACCAATTTGAAGACTTGGTCTAGAAGATGAGACTTTTATTTATTTTTTAAAATTTTATATTTGAATGCATAGGAGCCGTGACATTTGAATAAGAAGTCTTGTCAAACTCGATGAAGGTTCATTGAGACATGTCAAACACCTTTACATGTTTGATTTATGACCAACCTATACTGCCAGTTTAGTACTGTAGGTTAAGTGGTTCTTGTTTCTCCAAACTCTTTTCACTAAAATAATATTAGCTCCAATCTTTCCACAAAAGAAAACAATATGGAGCTCCAATCTTTTTCTTCCCTTTTTGGACATCACTACTTTTTCCATTGCCATTATAATCAACGGTACTAATACATTTCACATACTTATGAGCGATTGTTAGCTATTGATGCAAATGAGTCTCACAATACATTAATCACTGTTATTATAAAAAGAGATTTTTATAGAAATGTCACGTGAACTTATACATCAGTTTCAATTTGTCACTTAAAAAAGAAAATTTAAGAGAAATGTCATCTTAATTTTTTAGAATCCATGATTTGTCATTTGACTTTAACACCATTCAATTTTACATCCAATGATATTTTAGTCTTTCCATATTATCAAGGAAAAAAAGAAAGAATAAAAAGACCTCTCTCTCTCTCTCTCTCTCTCTCTCTCTCTCTCTCTCTCTCTCTCTCTCTCTCTCTCTCTCTCTCTCTCTCTCTCTCTCTCTCTCTCTCTCTCTCTCTCTCTCTCTCTCTCTCTCTCTCTCTCTCTCTCTCTCTCTCTCTCTCTCTCTCTCTCTCTCTCTCTCTCTCTCTCTCTCTCTCTCTCTCTCTCTCTCTCTCTCTCTCTCAATGAGCTTGTTTGGTTTCTAATTTCTCTAGACCAATTGAAGAATCTATTATAATATTGAAAAAGCTAGAGGAAAAAATAAATTTATCCCAGCCCTATATAAATTCATGGTTCCACCCTTGTTTGGTGGGCTGAGAGAATTTGTCTAGAGAGGGTAGGTGTTCCATGGTAGAGAGAGAAAAAGGAAGGGAAAGAGGGAAGGGAGAATGGATTTCAAGGCGGGCGGGGTTGGTTGGAGCTGTCAGTGGTGCGCAAGGGATGACGGAATGTGAGAATTTGTTTTTTCAATTTTAAATGCTTAAAAGATATACAATTTTTTAATAATGAATTTTCCATTTTTAAAATACCATTGAAAATGAAAAAACTAAAATACCCTTAAAAATGGATGAAAAATTGAATGGTGTTAAAGTTAGATGACAAATCATGGATTTTGAAAAATTAAGGTAACATTTATCTTACATTTTTCTTTAAAGTGACAAATTAAAACTGAGATATAAATCTTGGTGATATTTCTTTAAAAATTTCTTATAAAAAAGATGTATGCAAGACATAACTTCATACTTGCCAACAATTTATGTACCATGCATTAAATACAGGGGATTGGGAAACATGGGATTGAATTATTACTTCCGAATCATTGTCAAATTTTGGGCGATTGCCAAGTTAGACTTTTAGGCCACTTAATGTATGTTTACAATCCAAGGAGAATAATGCATAAAGAAAATGGTTTTATTGTGTCGCTTAAGTGCTGCTATTTTCATCCATTTGTTTTATTTTTCTCACTCACCTTATCTTTAAAATTTTAAAGACAAATTTACCCATTTATAAAATGACTACACACATGCACACCCATATATATTTTTTGGTTCAAAATCCACACCCATCGTCATACCAAACCCACTAAACAAAACGAAATCAACATATTTCTCTCCATGTGTTCTTCATAAATTAGGGGTGGGAATAGGCTAATTGAAGAAATTTTTTATAGATTTTTTTTTTATTGTAATAGCAAATATGGAAATATAATTAAAGGGTATTTTAGGAATAATTGTGGGTGGAAAGATAAGTTTGTTTATTCAAATTTATATGGTGAGTGGGGAAATAGGACATAGGTGGAAATAGTAGCACTCTTTTTTATTATGACATGACTTTTTATTATTCAGTCATACTCTAAATGTGGAGAGAAACTCTCATGTAAGGGGATAACACTTTTTGCTATCCCCGGCCAATAAAGTAATGACACGTATGATAACTTTTCCACCTGTCATTGTGTTATTGGCCGGGAAGAGCAAAACAGTGTTATCCCCATTATAGGTAAGTTTTTTTGGCTAAATGTGGTATAGAATTAATTATAGTTGGCCGAGCACCAACTTCATTAATTTGAAGCCCCATTCTTGGTTGTGAGAGGGAGGGCCCTAATCTAGTGACCTTTTTAGTAGGGATGTAGCTTCATTTATCGAGTGCTCAAGATTCGGACCAAATGATCATTTTGGGTTGGTTTCGTCTGAGTTTCTGAGGTCTTAATTTGGTTATGGTGTTCTTAAATTTTGGTTTTCGCGTTTTAGGGGTTGAGTTACTCCACTAAACCCAATCGGAATGCTAAAACATAGATAAGGATCCGATTTATTTTCTCTATAAACAACATGCTGATTCTGTTTATAATTAACCAAGTTTAAGTTGGTTTCATGCAGGTAAACTACAGTAGCATGCTAAGTTGCAACTGAAAATGAAAATCTGAATTAGGTCGTCTCGGTTACCATCAACAGCCTCTACGAACCAAACCAAATAAATTCAGATTGCAACCTACCTTTTAGCATCAACAGGATCTTCTTTTTGGTAGATAGAGAGGGCCTAGGTAATGTGATCGAGATCAATCGAGAACTGTCCCACACATTAAATTCAACCAAAACTAGTTTTCTCTCTTCAGCTGTCTGATTGATTTATTCAACTTCAATTTGTTTTTTGTCTTCTATCATGAAAAAAGTCATGAAAATGAAGGCCAATAATTAATTTTAATCATACACCTAATTTTCCTTTCTTCTTCCTAAGTATATATATATATATATATATATATATATATATATATATCTTTATAGCGACGATATAAGTATTTGCAATACTAAAACGTAGCACTAGGCTTGTAGTTTATTAAGTAGTCAAAAACAGTTTATTCTTACAACTGATGTCCAGTGTTCGATTCTCCATTTTTTTTCAATATTGCTTATATTTGTGTTTGGGCCTATTATTTGGGTAAACAATTTGAATAAAAAAGAAAAATGTAATGTAATGTATGTGGGTAGATTATTTATGGTGGGTTTCTAGGCTTTGGAAAAGCATCTTCCACAAAAGGGATCAAAGAAGAAGATAATAGCGCATTTTCAAGATCGCAATATCTATACCAAAATTAAGCAGCAATGATGCGAAATTTAATAAAGTTATTTTGTACTCTTTCCTCTGTGAGGAATGTAATTAAAGGGTATTTAATTTGTGTGGTTTTAAGATAATGATTCCTTTAGATGATTGCAAGAATGGTCCCATACATATATAGTCAGCAAAAAAGAGAAGGCATTTGTGGGGATGAGGTGAGGTAGCCTCTTGCTGTCAATTTCTGTGACCTCAAGGTCATGGAATATACTTGCAACGTCCTATCAGTCTAATGAAAGAAAATGACACTCCACACTCTCAAATATCTGCAAAATCTTTTTGGAGATAAAAATAATCAACTTGTGGATTAATTCAAGGTTGTCATGCTTGCAGATTAATTCAAGGATCACTTTATTTCTGAGAAAGTCATGCTTTTATCAAAAGCTAAGTTCATGCAAAATTCCATCCACTTCTCATCCAACAAAAAGAACTTCGACTTTCTACGACCAAACTTTTGTTTCTTTAATTATATCATCTTATTTTCCTGATGGGTTCTTTTTTATTATTTTCAAATGAGTGATATCATGTTGGTAAGTTTCATATGTTACAAAGGGATTGAGTAAAAATGACAACTTCAATTTGATTGGAGATGAAGCATCTTTTGGGGCCTGGATAACGAGAGAATCGATGAATCAAAGGTTAATAGTGATAATTAGTATTTGATTTTTCTCTCAGAACCAATAGTAGAATGACAGATCACCTAGTCTAATCATCACTCCTAAAATACTTTCTTGGGGGGAAAAAGTACATAGAAGGTTAATCGTGAAGTGACTGGCTGGTTGACAAAGGAATTAACATTAATGATCTTATAGATATTGCTTGCCCATTCACGGTAAGGAGATACTCTCCTCCTTCGTGTCCAAATCACAAAAGTAATTCATTAAAAATATTATTTAAGAAAATATATATACACATATATCACACTGTTATTAACAGACATATATGAACTCTGACTTATATGGTAAGGAGAGAAGTATTTTCCTAATCTTATTATCAATAGTGACAATTGATAAAACTTATCTGATGGATGAAGATAAGTATAAAAACAATAATGTGTGATCAAAAAGTGACAGGACCCCAGTTTGTTCGTACTTCAAATTAATGACATGTTTATATTCTCTTCCGACTAATTATTGACTAAGAATCATTTCTTGTAATACTAATTTCCTTTTGATTATTTTGTGTATATATCACTTTAAAATTTAACTTGGAAAATTTGAAAATATATGCACATATATTCAAGTTCTACAAATCTCGGATTGCTTGCTACTTGAAACATGGGTAAATAATTAAATATATAGAAATATTTAATTATATATATAAATACTCTTATGTTGACATCTGGACGTTGTTATTGTGTGGACACCATGTATTTTGTATTACCCCTCCCTGATTTCTTGCCTATTTATAATAGTATCTGCACGATAATAATGTGAGGGACATCCAAATAAGAGAATAACTGTGTGTATATAATGTGTATAGAAAAACATTTGAAAATATGGAAAATTGAAATGATAAAATATAGATAATTTGGAGTTGCCTTTCAAATTACATGTTTTTCTTTTGACAATTTACTCAGACAGATGAGGAAAGGCAGATAATGATGTATATTTGGGAGGAAAAGAAAAGAAATCCTTACCTTCCAGGGGTTCATGGTGTTCAATGTGAGAGAAAACCAAAAACCAAGTAATAGCAAACTAGTTCCCAGCTAGCATAGAGTTTATCTGATCACAATAAATTAATCATGGAGTAATTCAAATATATGACAACAAATATTTAAAAGAAGATAACAATTATTGTATTCTTTAATTTATATAATATAATTGTGAATAATTCATGTTGTTCTACAAGTTGTTCTAATAATATACAAGGTCGGAATATATCCTATAGAAAATTATAAATATAATCAAACTCTTTTATTTTTTCTACAACAAAAGCACCTCATCACCTTTTTCCCTGTTCTTCTCCTACATATATTTAAAAAAGAGAGAGCAAAATATATGTATATTTGCTATCAAGGCCTCACCTGAACTTATAGCACAGCTACCCATATGTTCAAGGGAAACTTGAGGCCACTCATCATCATCTTCATCATCTAGATTCTAGACTGCTTAATCAATTTCCTAGCAAACAAAATCTCAATCCCCCAATATTCCACAATCTATACAAACTAATTAATAACAAGAGTATATCCTTAAATATAACATCATTAGCCTCATGAGCTAATTGATACCTTCAAATTCCGATCACATAACACATCCGTCGATCGATAGATAAATCTCCGGTGCTAGCTAGCAAGAAAGCTTTACTTAGCCATAAATAATAGGTGCCATAAATCATCACCATACACCAACCAAACCATCTATCCCAGATTGGACTCAGAAAACCAATTCATCCGAGGAAGCTGATACGGTGTTCGAAATAGGCCATCACCAAGGGACCCTAGCATTGCATGCTGGTGCAATGGAGGTGTCTGTGGAAGCTGAGAGAGCAAGTTGGCAATAGAAGTAGAATTGTTATTAGCAGCAACAGAATTATTAGTACCACTGTCCAACTGGTGCAGTTGTACCACCCTCTTGCTTGATGAAGCCCCAGCCGTTTGATCATCCTCCTGATCATTCCAGTACAAGGATGGGACTATAGACCGCTTTAGAGGCAGCTGACTAGTCCCGTTGGACAAAGAGGCCGATCCATCGGTGCTGCTCATTATCCCATCAAAAAAAATATGGTCATTTTCTATGAATGGCGGTCCATAATTTGTGCTAGATTTTGGAAGGTGCAGGTTCATATTCTGGTGATGGCCCACATGACTTATGGATGGTTGCATTAATGGCCCCATCATGTCCTCCATAGAGTCTTCTCTTTCAAGATCCATCGGCCTATGCGAATTGTTCTTCTTGTAAATTCTACACAGCACCCAATCATCAAGCTACACACAGATCCACCATATCAATTCATTTCCAAATCAGATCAGAATAAATTAAACCAACATCCATAAACCAAACCAAAAGCCAAAAACCAGATTTATTAATTTCACTTAATTGCTTAATTACACACTAACTTACCCTCAATGAGTTCTTCTTGTTGCCCAAGTCACACCCTGGTGGCTTGTTGCTGGTCTTGTTATCAGCCAGCCTATACTCGTGCATAATCCAATTGGTTTTAATTCCTTTTGGGGGCTTCCCTCCGTAGAACACAAGTGCTTTTTTCACACCAACTTTCTGTGTACCTCCAGAAGTCAACACCGGCTTATCAGTCCCTGTTGCCTTCCAATACCCTGACGTAGCTGCTCTGTTGGGTCTCGCACCGTTCGGGTACTTCCGGTCTCTCGGGCTGAAAAAATACCATTCTTGCTCCCCAAACGTAGCCTTAGCTGCAGCACCCAACAAAATAGAATAAAGAATTAAAAAACCAAGCATAATTTAATATTATTAATATTAGTCTTTATCACAAACTGTAATAATATTGTATACAGCCGTTGTATGCAAGAATTTTGATTTCAGGTACCTGGGAGCTCCCAGGGGTCGAACTTATAAAGATCGACCTCTGCTATGATGGCAACGGGGAGGGGTGCAGAGCTGGCCTTTTTCTTGAGATAGTGGACCACTAGCTCTTCGTCAGTTGGGTGGAAGCGAAACCCCGGTGGTAGGTTTGGCTGTGGCGAGGGCGGGGGCTGCTGCTGTGAGCCTGTGGAGGAGTTGGTGCTCTCCATTTTTTGGTTATTGAGAGTTGAGGGTTTTTTGCAGCCAAGCACATACTACAAACTCCACAAACATATAGAGCTGAAAATTGCTATGGAGGTGGCAGGGGCCTACTTTTATGTGTGTGAAGGGCAAGGTTCGGCTACAAGTGCCTCCATGAAGGGTTTAAACTAAACGACAAATGGCAGGGAGGGGCCAAATGGGTATTCGGGGGCAGATTAGTCATTTTGATACTGTTTAATTACTGGATTTCGAGAGGGCCTAATTTTGTGCATGGGATGAGAGCGACCTTGTGGTGGTTAGAGATGGGGGTGATGGGTACCTCTTGACGACGTTAACTGGATTGTGGGCCGTTGGTGGATTGACACGTGGAATTCCCAATGTCGGAGAGGGCAACACGTATTGCGAGAGGGAGGTGGGGCCCATAGACCACACAAAGCAACAAAATATATATAGACGGATCTAGGGGTGGGAATAAGCTTTACGCTTCAGATGTCATGCTTTTGTTGCGCAAAAACCACCAGGTTTGCGAAAGACCCCACTTCACCAAGAACCATTGGACACTAAATATTATTTGGGGGATCCTGCCCTTGCTCTTCAATTCAATCTTTTCATCACTAAGGGTTGATTTTTATTTAGCAAGTATTGTTCTGGGGATCCTGCCCCTGCTCTTCAATTCAATCTTTTCATCACTTAGGGTTGATTTTTATTTAGCAAGTCTTGTTCTCTTGATGTATTAGTCGCATAATTTGTCATTGTCACGATGACACCAACACATGGTGTTATCAATTGATTCATGTTATATAACACGTTTATGAAATATCAATCATGTTGTTCACCCACATTATATGTGTTTTCGTCACATAAAAGTATTTCTTCTATAACCCAAGATATGTGCTTATAGCATGATGACAATTAATGTATGAA
This sequence comes from Prunus fruticosa, assembly GCA_018703695.1. Lineage (NCBI taxonomy): Eukaryota > Viridiplantae > Streptophyta > Magnoliopsida > Rosales > Rosaceae > Prunus > Prunus fruticosa. The sequence goes on along the minus strand of CM031920.1, from coordinate 17,764,403 downwards.
AGTAACTGAAGATATCATTTTATTTCATTTCCCATGTTTGTTTTGAGCAGGAATGTAAAACAATGTTTGTATAATTTTCCAATAATACCCATATTAAATCAAATTAAAAAAGAATGCATTGAATAATATATATTGTAATTCTAAACTGTTAATAGGGACAAAATAGTCATGAAAAAAGTGCATTTAATGTTAGCTTATTTTCCCAAACTTTTCACGATGAGGGAAAACAAAACCCAAGGGGTAGGAGGGCTTCACCATTTATCATGCTTGGACTAGGAAAGTAATTGATTTCCCATCTCCAATCCTCCTTTCCCATGAATCAAACGAGTCCAAGAGATAAGTATGTTAAAATTAGTAGGATTATGTAATTACTATATAAAAAAATTTGGTTTCATTTTAAAATGTTTAATATAATAGGATATCCATGGATAAACAGATTTCGTTAAGATGACATGGATTGCTATGTTTATGCATGTGTGTATATTTGTATAATAATAATTTGCAATAATCTTGTAAATTTTAGGGATACTATTTGTGTCCTTATTGGTAAGCATACAGCTCCTTCTTCCTGCAATCACAGTTTTACACGTATGCAAAAATAATTCATAAAAAATACAAAAAGAAAAACTTTCGCACACATGTCACACTGCTATTGGCGATGAACGAAGAGGTCTTACTTATCCAATAAGGAGGGAAGTATTTTCCAAATTTTAATCAATAAAATCCAAGAATGTGACCCTCGGATTGAAAAATAGTACAAAATTGGTGTCATGTAAACAACTGTAGTCTTGTGATGTGCACATGAGGGCATGTCAATCCAAAATCTGCAATAATAATAGTACGTATCATGGGCTCATATCGTGTTAAGATATCATAAATCACACCCTACGAGTCTCTTTTGCAATTGA
>CM031920.1:17677247-17763395 GCA_018703695.1 Prunus fruticosa | reverse complement strand
ATCTTGCCGAGAATGTCACATCCTGGATCGGCTCTGCCGTAGTACGATATTGTCCTCTTTGGGCCCCCCTCTCTGCCCTCACGATTTTGTTTCTGGAGCTCACGATCAACTTCCCAGTGGGTCACCCATCCTGGGATTGCTCTAGCCCCCAACTCGCTTAACTTCGGAGTTCCTATGACTCCGAAACCAGTGAGCTCCCAAAAGGCCTCGTACTAGATGAATGCGGGCATGTACATATAAGGCACACCACCCCCTCTCCATTGGTCAATGTGGGATGTTACAATCCACCCCCCTTAGGGGCCCGACGTCCTCTTTGGCAAACTCGCACCACACGGCAGAGTGGCTCTGATACCAAATTGTCACATCCCGGATCGGCTATGCCGTAGCATGATATTGTCCGCTTTGAGGCCCCCTCTCTGCCCTCACGGTTTTGTTTCTAGGAGCTCACGATCAACTTCCCAGTTGGTCACCCATCCTGGGATTGGTTTGGCCCCCAACTCGCTTAACTTCGGAGTTCCTATGACTCCGAAGCCAGTGAGCTCCCAAAAGGCCTCGTGCTAGATGGATGCGGGCATGTACATATAAGGCACATCACCCCCTCTCCGTTGGTCAATATGGGATGTTACAGAGAATGCGTGAGGTTACTCGTTGTAAGGCAGAATGTTGTTCGTTGTTCGAATCGATTTCAAGCTTGAATGGCAATTGACCATTCGGGTGGAAGTAGAATTTGTGCAAGAGATCTAACAAATGCTTGGCACCGGCGAGCTCTTCTTCAGTTTCCCTTCGGCTCACAGGATGAAAGAAGTTAAGAGCAAGGCTAGCAACCGACTGTGGTAGTTTACACTTGGTGATATGAGGCTTGATAGTATTGTATAAAAGTTCGAGAACAAAGAATGGGATCTAGTTTTCAAGTAATGCAAGATCATGCTGAAGGGCTGCAATCGTCCAAGCACTTCTTAAGACTGGATCAAAATTGCAGTCATCTTGCTTCATATACTTCAAGTTTCGATCACGCCGGAGGAAAGTTCCAATATGAAGCAACCATCCAGTAAACCTATTTCTGCAAGCTCATCTTCTTTGTAGTTGATCTTTTTAGTGTAGCATTGTGTAAGTGTATGGATTTTGTATTTTGCTTTTGGCTTCCCTTGACAATTTTGTAATAGGACAATCATTGTATTTTCTAAGCTTTAGTCTAGATTAAGAATTACATTTCTAGGTATGCTTAATTGGCTACATTATGATGGACAACAATGGGTTTGACAAAAGGTAAATTTTGCATTGCATTACATTGTATTTTCTAACTTCTGAAGATTATGACTAGTCAACCTCTGCCTTAGTAGGAATTCCAGCTCACTATTCTAGCTGGATCCTACCCATATGTTTTTGTCTTATTCTGCAAAATGCTTAGCTACCATTGTACGATTCTAACCTAGGAATTTTTGTGTAAAAGCAAACCAATTGCTCATTTGGCAGCCATCACTTTTGTAGGCAAGTTTTGGAAAGTTTTTGTCACGACCCGATTTTAAAAATAATGAATATTCCCGAATCATGGTGTGAGTCAAACCATAGTCATAAGAATAAAATCCTATAACCATGATATGATGAGAAATAGAGCCACAAAATAAATACAAATTTACTTAACATTACAAAATCATAGTCGCAGTAGCTTGTAGTTAACTACACACTAAGCTCTTTAACAAACGGTTGACCACTTACAAATATAAATTACACAAATCAACAACAAAATCCTAGCAGCTTAGTTGAAACCCGCTTCCTCAAACTTCGTTTTGAATCCTTTGAATCCTGCACAATCTATTAGGGTATGAGCATTCTAATGCCCAGTAGAGTACCGTCAAACCCTCAAAGTCAGCTATCACAGTTAATCAAAGTGTCATGCATCAAACAACACAAGATATACAAATTATGCAATCATACCAAATAAATAAATTTGCATATGCAGTGATGCCATGAACTCACTCCCTTCTAATCCCACTAATTCATATCCTAGGGCAACAAGCCTGCATGTCCCATACCATGCGTTTTACCACTGTGGCTCCGAATACCCTAAAATATGAACTAGCGCCCATCCGTCCCTTAACCCAATTTTATTTTGCTTACGAATTTCTCAACTTTCACTTATCATTAGAGGCCCTGCTCCCATCACCTCAATATATTCAAGCTCTGCTCCCGTCACCTGAATATATTCCACATTTTATTCAGATATATCTAAAGCCTTCTCCCACCCCTTAGATATATCTCAAACGACACACACACACACACACACTCCAAACACCACTATATTTCTGATGCATATGTAGTGCAGCACAAACATAATTTATTTTTGCTAAATAATGCCACAGATAATAATAATAATATATCAGGCTTAATCACATGAATAATAATATTCACAAAACATCAAATAATATCCATGGAAAAACATCAATAATAATATTTATATAACATCAAATAATATTCATGGAAAAACATCAATAATAATGTTCACATAACATCAAATAATATTCATAGAGCAAAGCAACAATAATATTCATATTTATAATACTATATATAAGCACCAAGATTAAAAGTGATATAGCCCAATCATCGGGAAATCAGGAAATCCTACCTCAAGTCCAGCTAGCTTAATCTTGTGCGGTTTCGTCCTCAAAAGTACGCAGAGTAGAACACCTAGTTAAGATAATTTACTGATTAAAATTCATTGGAAATAAGGAAACAAATTTGAGTGTTCTACTAGCGCACGTAGACCTAAAACCCCAAAATAAACTTGACAAGTTGTTTGACCCGATTGTTACTCTCTTAACCTCACATCCAAGCAAGCGTAGAACCAAGCGTCAAGGAAAAACTAATCTATTCCCCTCCTATAATAGTTCTACTCTTTGGGATGTTTAAAATCAGGTGGTTCGGCTTTAGACTCATAAAGAAAATTTAAAACATCAATTTAAAACTAAAATTTCAGTTTTGCTAAATATTTGGGTTGGAACACATTAACTTTGAAAAATCACCAAATATTGAGTTTAAATCAAAATAATGTAAAACCCTCCGGATCACAACTAGACATAGAAACATTAAAGATGTCAAAATTTGATAAAAATTAGGGTTAAGGAAGCATGTCAAAATAGAAACCAAAACAGACTAGGCTGCATAACGTTCTTTTTTTCAGATTTGTACACTTTATTTTGAAAAATCACCAAAATTACAATTTACAACCAAACTGGATAAAACTTTCCAGATCTGAAGAAAATACGAGAAAGTAAAACATACTAAAATTTCATGAAAATCCAAGTTTAAGAAGTCTTCAAACACTTACTTCAAAACAGGGTATGCAGCAGAATCAAAACAATTTCCAGCAAGATAGTCTCTACTTTGAAATTTTACAAAAAATCAATTTAAATTCAAATGGCACAAAACCAACTTTGAAATAACCCTTGAGATATTCATTTTTATGTACCAAAATCCCAAAATGAAATTAGAACAAAACTCACATCGAAATAGTTTAGAACTTCACAAAAACACACTTTGAAAGATATATATATATACTTGAGGCATTCCAACCAAAAACTTGAGTTAAAACTAGTACTCAAAGAGACAATAAAAAGATGAGCTTCAAGCCTTCAAAAATCATTTACTTGAGATGATAGTGGCTAATTTGAGCAATTGAATGCTAAGGAACAAGCCATTTGAGAGAAAGTACACATATCTATACAAGAGATTCAACATAATCAATTGAACAAGTTTTGTTCATACCAATTTTTAGAGAGTTAAAATGATTGTGTTTGGATGATCTTTGGATATGTTATAAAGGGGAGAATTTGGAGTAACTATCATGAAGAAACCATAGTGTTTTGAGCTTTTGATTTGAGTGTTTTGGATTGAAAACGAGGGAAGGACCTAAGGTTGAAAACTATAAACAAGTTCCACTCTAAACATTCCCAAGGTGGCTATATAAGTCCGATCAATCTGAAATTTTGATATGTTATAATAGACAGCATTTCAAACAACTTTGATGAAGGAACCAAAGTTATTTGAGTACATGAAATCACAGAAACAAACTGAAACCGAGCATACTGCTGTGAAATCAGGAAAAGGTAAACTTATTGTGATTATACCAACGTTTCAGAGCCTATACTAGACGGATTGAGCTGAAATTTGAGTATGTTATAGGAATCATGGAAATGAACAACTTTTATGAAGGAAGTTTTCTCATTTGAGCTTCCAAGATATGAGTTCTCAGCAGCTTCAAGAAAGTGACGAATTTTGGATTTTTGAAGAGGAACAAAAGAAAAATGAGGATGAAGATAAGTGAATGAGGAAGAAAGGATGATACAATGAATGATGAGGATAAGAGTGAATTTATGATTGAAGGGCCTTAATTAGACTAGGTGAGTCATCCCTTTAGAAGAGGGTGATAATGTTGTGAATTGAGCACAAAACTCAACTCACCCTCCCCTAATGATCTTGTTGTTGATGGACTTTGTGACACACACAATGATGGATGAATCACACACACACACACTTGAGACAAAAACCAAGCACAAAGTGACACAAGAATTTATAGAGGTTCAGCAATTGCCTACATCCTCTTGGTGATCCCCTTGAGAAATTCACTTCATGAAAGAATAAGTTACAACTTTGGTTTTACACAGAAAACCCCCATGGAACTCTATTCTCTCCCCAAGCTCTCTTTTCTCTCACACCCTTTGCTTAACACTTTGATGCACTTGTGAATACTCTCACAACCTTGGTGTTTCCCTCCTTGGTGTCTAGACTCTCAAGACCCCAACTCAGCTCCTAACTTGAACTGAATTGCTCTCCCTCACGTTCTCCTCTTGGTGAGTTAACCTCCTTTGAACACAATAGCTCCCAGCTACTTGACCACCTTGAGATTAACCACCTTACTTCAACTTGCTTTCTCATCTTATAATGTCTTGCTTTACATCCCATTACTTACACAGACCAATGGACATAAGATAAGGCACCATCTTGTCTTCCACGTTCCTTCCTTTAGTCTCCCACTTAGACTAAAGATCAGATCATGTAAGTAATCAAATCCCACTTCAGCCACCTTCCACTAAACCAGAAAATGGAGAGTGAATCCTTCAAAGCAAGACAACCAATTGGCAATGAGTGCTCTCCTAACTATCCAGCAGGTAGTCCACCATCTTTTAACTCAGAAGTGACCCATTAAGTACCTGCAATCTTGTAGAAAGCGATAGCCACCGAAAAAGTAGTTGAAAACATGTAAGGAAAACATCAGCACAGCATGAAGCGACCGGTCGCGGATACCTTGCGACCGGTCGTTGCGACCATTTGGATACATAGCGACGGGTCACAGATACCTTGCGACCGGTCGCTTCCTGCGAATTTTCAGATTTCATCTCTGTGCAAAAACGACCGGTCGCCCAAACCTTGCGACCGGTCGCTCACTCCTTCACTTGCATATTAAATGTGAGCCATTTTTCCAACAGATAATACAATGAATGGGAAGAAGAGGATGAGAAGGAATCTTAGGCTAGACTTAGGTGACTCATCCCCCCATAGGTTTACAACTCATCCAAAATCAGATTTTTTGAAGACAAAGTAAGTGGGAAGGGGGGAAGAATGAAGGAGAGAAGAATTGCTTGGCTTACACGTTGCTTCCTCTTCTTTTCTACAAGGGTACTTTGGTAATCTATCACACATATGGGTGTTTTGGTCATGTTTGTCCAACTTGAAATTAAACACACTTAATTTAATAATCTCAAATCCAAAATCACTTGATAAAATACCCACAATCATTCTCCACAATAATATTATTTTTCACTAAAATATGAAAGTCCACCTTGAATTTTCGGGGTATTAGAGTTTCCTTGGAAACTATCGCTTCTTCCTCAAGAGCCACCTTCATATTTTTCATCTTTGAGTTTTCCAAATTGTTTCTTTTTTGAAAAATGAAAATTTGTATCTAGCTAATTAAAACACTCTCTCATTTATATCTAGGTCAGATTCAAGATTGATTTCTTTAAGAGTATGGTTTCTTGAAGAAATTGGTCATACTCCTTTGAATCCAAATTTTTGGTTTCAATCTGAGTTAGAGCTTGCAAGCTAGTGCCATGGGATGAAAGAGCTGGAGAAGGAGCTGCCATTGCCATGATGAACTGAGCTTCAAGCTTTGCTAAGTTGGAGAAGAAGATTGCACAAAGGAGGTATAGCTCATCTTCCTAAATAGATCTAGGTCTTTCTTGAGCTTGCATGTATTCCTTTGTAAGAATCTTTTTCTACTTAGTGGATTGTCTGGTCGGTTGATGACTGTTGCATTCCTAAGAGGACACAAATTAATGTGCAAACAACCAATTAAAAATACCCGCAAGTGCACGAGTCTATTGAAGTATAGATTATACAAGTACGGGGTTCGATCCCACGAAGAACTTGTCGGTTTCCTATAAGTTCTAATTCGAGTACAAAGAGAACACTTATTTAACACACCACAAATGCAAAATGGAAATTAAAAATGAGTAAATAAATGTAAAAGAAACAAACAAAACAAAAGAAGAAAATGTGCTGTGAATAGTACAAGCGACCGGTCGTTGGATGCAAAGAGACCGGTCGTTGGATGTAAAGCGACCGGTCGTTTTTTTCAGAAATCGAAATTCAGAAATATATGGCGAGCGACCGGTCGTTTGATACTTGCGACCGGTCGTGAACACTGACTAGCGACCGGTCGTTGGCTGAAAGCGACCGGTCGTTTTTTCACAGAATTGAAAATTGAGAATTGTGTGTTGAGCGACCGGTCGTTGAGACGCTCAGCGACCGGTCGGTTTTTTCAGAATCGTTTTTTTCTGTTTTTTCAATTCTGACCTCTGTTCAGTTTTCGACCTATAACTTTCCAACCGTACATCCAAAATTCACGTTCTTTATACGGTTGGATTCAGCACAGAAAATTCAAGAACACAGCGCGGACCAAAAGTCCAAAACAATTACGAAACAAATAAAATTCAGTAACAAAGACACATAACGTGTCGAACACGCAACTCACACACACATTTTGGGGGGGGGTTTTTGATTTGGTTCAAGTGATCTATTTCTATTGCATGTAAGTAAATGGACTTCAAATTTAAATGAGAATGGCAGAGATGAATTATCAAGATGTGAAATCAAAATGTAACAAACACTAGGGTTTCGGAATCCACCCTAAACAATTCTACCTATGTTCATAAATACTCAAGTGATGAACTCTAAACATGTTGATGAAGATGTTCGCAATCAAGACCATGGTTCGTGGCTCAAGACGCATTGATTCTCTCTAATGTATGTAAAGTGCATGGTTCGTGCTACAATACTTGTGCCCTCCCCATAACCGAACCTAGGTATGGTTCGTACTTCGATTCAATTACAAGGAGAACCCATTAAGTTCAAAGAGAATATGAACATCACAAGAATCCTAATAGCATGGTGTTTACATTAGGTATTCAAGAAACCAATTCACATGGATGATTCTTACTTCATCCATTTATTGCTTAGGATAACATGAAGATACACATAACCCCAACAATCTCAAGAAGCATGCTTTCAAAGGTGATCAATCAAAGAAAAACACACATCAAGGATAGATTAATTTGGTGAATTGGAATTCATCAACAATATCCAGAAATTCATACACTCAAGCATCAAAACAATAAGGTAATCATGTTTAGGGCTTCAACCTAAGCCCTAGCTATGGAGTTTAGTTGCTCATACTTATTCCAAATACAAAATCAAAATGAAATTAGGAAGAGTTTACAGATTTTCAGAAAATGATGAAAGCTTCAAGATCATCAATGGTGGAAGTCTTCTTCTCCACTTTCCTTGGCTGCACCTTGGTTTTCTCTTGGCTCCAAATCTCCTCAAATCTGCTCTCCAATCTCTGCAATATTCTGGAATGAAAAACTGAATGAATGATACGTTTCTTTCCCCCAAGACAATCTGCCCAAATGAATCATGAAGATGCCTTCTCTATGCTCCACTCTCTCCACCTTTTCATCTTTTGCTAAAGTCTTTGTCTATTGTCCCCTTGCTATGATGAAGCTTTGTCCTCAATAAGATGCCAATTGCTTCAGAAAATATCTCAAAGCTAAGGTAACTTCTTGTTACCAAGAGTTATGGTAACAAGAAAATCAAGATAACACAAAGGAGGTAAAAGCTGGCCAAAATCGGATTTCAGAGCTGTGGTAACATGCAGGATCGGTTGGATGGGCAATACTTGTCCAATGGAGCTCAAATTTGGATATGTTGTAGTTAACATCCATTGGAACAAATCTCATGAAGATCATGACCTCATCCGAGCACCAGAGCATGTTGATCTCAGGTCAAGAAGTTGACCTACGAAAATGAACAAAAACAGAATTTATAACTAATAATGCACTTTTAGCTCAATTTCAATCTAACCAAGGTAAAATCTAAGAAAACACAAAAAGGAAGTAAAAAGCTATAAAATGTCAAGAACTAACTCAAAATAGTGGGTGAATAACATGAAAAATCATGTGTAAAAATGAACCGAACAAACTTCCCAAACTTATCTTTTGCTAGTCCTCGAGCAAAACAGAAATTAAAACAAGACTCGAAAACAAGACTTTCCGAACACTTTCTAAAGAGAGAGCAATTCATGCAAACGACTCAAAAGTTTTCACAAGAAAAACTCAGTTTACACATTATTCACAAGGCGGCAAAATTCATAACACAACATGCTCAAGTGTAGTAGTGTGATGGCCAAATGGAACTCATTCTCCAATTTCAGTTTCCACACAACTTCAAAAATCATTCCAAGCACGAATGTAACTTCAAATCTCACCAAAGTTGTCCTCTCACAAATGAATCACTCGGAAGAGGGGTACAATGCAACACTCAATAGTAAATATGAGAATAGAGTTAAACCATACGGGACTTAACTCAAAATAGAAATATGAAGAACATGCATAACTATGATCTCAAGAAGGATGCCAAACACTTAAAAGCCGAAAAATGTGTGCAAATCAACCACATGACATTTAGGATCAATTTAGGTCTTTATTATAGGTTGTAATGGGGCTAAGGGTGTAAGGTAAGTGAGAAATGAAGGAAATGGATACAACAAAGTCCAAGGAACTCACAATGTAAGAGCATATAATCGTTGACTAAAAGACTTTGCAACATCACGCTTGAGAATTGGCCAACCAAGAAACATTTTTTTTATAAAATTTTTTTATTTATTTATTTATATTTATTTTATATATAGTTTTATTTAAATTGGCCAACCAAGAAACATGGAATTGAATTCATTGCCAATTAACCACAACCTTTCTCTTTTCTTTCACCCCTTTGAGTGAAGTACTCTTTTTTTTTTTTTTTTTTTTTTTTTTTTGGTAATAATAAACTTCCCAAACTTAGCATGAAAAACACATCTAAATTAAAGCTCATGAGTTCCTTAGAAAGGTAAATTCTTGTTTTTCAGGCTAAGGCTAGAAGTTATAATTGGTTACTTGAAAGAAAAGGCATACATATAGGCTCAAGGTGGTTAACAATGGAAAATCATGCTTAAGCATGCATAGGGTTAGCTTGAAAGGCACAAACGGTTCAAAGAGGGCCTTAATATCATTTCACAAATGTCATGTAATCAAATTGCACAATAATGAATGTCTTTTAAGTGCTCAACCAAATCAATGAATAATGAGATCAAACAACAACTCGGATGACAAAAAAGAAAGAATACGTGTATAACACTCATGAATTGAAGCAAAAGGCTCAAAGCTCACATTATTTATGGTTATACAACAAGTCTAATTCATGCTTGAAACAATTCTTTGGATCATGCAAGTCCCTCAACTGGAGAATTATGAAACAAATGGCAAGTGCTTAGAGGGTTTCAAACATGTCATGCTAGAACGATGCCATTTAGTGAATAACAAATTATTATTTTTTTTAGCATTTTCAATCAAGTCATGCTAACATTCATCACAATCTCATCATATATGTCCGGAAAGTGACTTGAAAACACAAAGACTCAAAACTGAAAAAGAAAACAAAATAAAAGAAAGCAAGAATTTAAGTGAAACGAAAAAGACTTGCTAACACTTCCCAAACTTAGAAATAAACATTGTCCTCAATGTTAAAGAATTTAGGCATAAACAATGTTATGACAAGAAATAAAGGGAATAAAGCAAGTGAAAACAAGAACAAACAAGAACAACAACGAGAACACGGTTGTAAAACAAAACTAAACAAAATAACAGCAAACAAAACAAAACAGTAAGCCCTAACAATAGTCCTACCCACGCAGAAATCAAACCCAAAGGAATGCACAAACGATAATGAAAGCCCAACCCAAACGAAAGCCCAAAAACGAAGAAAGTAAATAAAACAAAGAAACTAAGTCAGAAGCACAAAGAGCGAGAACTCATAAAAATAGAAAAAAGTGGGCCCTGATGTCTCGGCTCCTGTGAGTCACGGGAACTAAAGCGAGGGACGTGTCTCGTGCAGAGGTCCCTCTCACCTTCCCAAGCCAGAATTATTTGCTTCGTAGGAATGTGTGACGACTTTTGTTTCTTGAAAACGAAGAGAGGCAAAAGTGCAATTAAGGGGGGGGGGGGTAGGGAACGGGTGAGCTGACCTAAGGGGAATAGGTCGTAAGGGCCGCGCAAAACGCAGAAGCGCAGTGGCTAGGGTTACGCAGACTAAGTCTATAAAAGAGAAAAAGAAAGAAGGTGGAAAAACACAAAGACTCAGAAACACACCAAAGAGAAAAGAAAGACAAAAGAAAAGAAAGTTCAAATGGCCTCTTCCTACCCATTCTCGTTGGATCTCAACCTAGCTCCACCGACTCAGACTCGAGGCCAAGCAGTGGCACCAGGTGTGGATGCCCTACTTTGCCTCTACACGGGGCACGTGACAGGTGAATGACTCGATCCTGCTGGACAACGATGTTGCCCTTGGAGTTGCTAGAAATCTAGTGACTCCCAAGGATATACGGGTGCTGGGAGAAAGGGATGACAACCGGGTCGTGAGCGATGCTCTGGCACTAAGTGTGCAAAGCACCGCAACAACTGCAAGTGTGGGTCATCGCCTAATTGCGAAGTCCCATGAGGTGGAGGTGCTAAGAGGTCAGTTGGCGGCAGAGCGAAGTGTGGTCGAAGAGTGCCAGAGTATTATTAAAAGTTTAAAAAGGGAAAGGGCAAGGATAATAGAGGTGAATCGACACCAGCTGGAGGCGTTGCGGGAAGAGAACAAAAATCTCTCGAAGATGGTAAGTGTTTACGCCCATGACATGAGAAAGCAGCTGGAGGACTTAGACCGACCGGGAAAACGCAAGAAAACAGATCGTGAGAGTGGTTACGCTCAAGCTAAGAGTGCCATCTTTGGGAGCTCGAGTGATGAGCCCCAAGAGGCTGTGCGTGAAGCCCCGGAAGTGGATAGCCAAAGGGCTAAACTCAAAGGTCCTATGGTCGAGACACCGAGCACATGGAAAAAAATGATTTCTAATGTATTAGTGGTGTGCCTGGTTGTCCTAGCCCTTTCCGTGTTTTTTTTTTTTTTTTTTTTTTTTCTGAAATAAAACAAATGAAGTTGCAAAAGAAAAAATAGCACACTTCCCAAACAAAACAAAGACGACAGCCGAAAGGGAAAACACACTTCCCAAACATAAAATAAAGCACAAAGCACCCAATAAATAAATAAATAAAAAATAAAGGGCAAAAAACAAGAAACACCAGAAAAACACGGAGGTAAAAAGAAAATTAAAGTGAAAGTAGAAATGCTCCCTGCTAAATGCATGCGACCGCAAAATCCTCGTGAAGCGGAGATATCGAGAGAAAAATGGCAAACAGCTGGACCACAAATCCCTCATCAGGAGACGTCTATTAAACCACGCTTTTGCAAGCGGAAGAGTACCCTGCAATTCTTTCTGCAAACTCAAGGAAAACCATCAAAAACATCCAAAAACAATACAATGGCATCCTCATGCACTTACCTTGATGATATCAACCTTGAGCTGTCGCTAGCACCACCAAATTCCCAAAGAAGGGCTCCTCCAACCCATATTTTCCCAAACTCCACATACCATCATGGTTCGGCCTCAAATTTCTCTGAGGTGGTGCCATGCAGGCCAGGATTGCCGGAAGGCATGTCTGGCAGGAGGACTTAGCTCCTGCAGGCCATCCTGCATGTGGCACGGCGTCAGGCAGGATGGCAGTGGATGAGTCCCATAACTTGACCGTGCTCAACGCGGTCTCGGCCACTAATCTGGGTATGCGCCTAACGGCGAGACACGAGAGTGCAGAGCACTGGCTGAGGAGGTGGCGGCCCTGAAAGCCCAGGTGGCGGACCTCCAGAAGCGGCTCCACGTGCTAACCAGGAGGTGGAAACACTGGAGAGGAAAGTTGAGGGCCATGTAGAGCTGCTGGAGATTCTACAAGTGCGAGCGGAAAAGAGGCAATTAGCAGAAGCCTCAGATAGCTCAAAATGCAAAAGAAACAAGTGATTCAAACATTTATGGTTTTTTTTTTTTTTTTTTTTTTTTTTTTTTTCAAGTTTGTGTGTAGAATCACATGTTGGAATGAAATAAGCATTTGAGCCAAAATTCTGAGTGCACAATCATAAAGCAATCTACTTCCCAAACCTATATGAAACAATGTTTATAAATGATGGAGATTTAATATGAAACAATGCCATATAGAAAAATTGGGATTGATAAGCACAAAATAAAAGAAAGAGTAAACAAATAAAAGTTGAATTAACAGGAAAAGTTGAAACAAACAAACTAATAACCGTCTCAAAATAAAACCCAGAAACAAAATAAAGTAAAAATGCAAAAGGGTACAAAGCTCAAAGTACTACTGATCATCATCAGTCTCATCATCATCATCATCACCATCACCATCACCATCATCATCATCAACATGTGCAGAGGTCCCGGATGACCTGGCATCCTGGAGGTGCGTCCAAATGGCATCAATGGAAGTGCTCATATGCTGCATCTGCTGATCCTGGAGCTGCATCTGCTGGTATTGCATCATTTGCATGTCCCAGATGGCTTGATGACTGGGGTCCCAAGCAGAAGTGTCAACACTTGGAGCAGGTGGGAATGGCGGTGGTGAGGACGGCCTGTGTGGCGGTAGTGGTGGCATATGGGGTGGCACCGGAGCAGGTGCAGGTGCATGTGCCTGGCGCCGCTGAGAAATGCTCTTGGACACAGAAGTGTCCGAAATGGGACCCATGGGCTCAACAAATATATCATTAGGGCGAGCCCGAACCCCTAGCGTTCACATAACATGCTAACAAGGCAAGGATAATAGATTATGCTCTTTTTACGTGCACAAACCTTCAAGCGTTCAAAAATAATGTCACAAATAGGTAGGGAATAATATCCCTCATGCAAACATTTCAGGATCCTGACCCCCATTGTGGGAATTTTCCGACCGTTGGCCGGAAGGGTAGATGTTGTGGCGCACAAAGCTCCACAAGATGGCAAAGTAGGGTGTCAATTTACCCTGAATGAGGACATTCTTTTTGGTTTGAGATGCAAAGGCGGTAGGGTCAGCATAGAAAAGTGTTTCAGCTGCGCTTTGCATCTCAAAATGGCATAACAGAGAATGGTTCCAAGCAGGAGTGTTACCCTCAGGTATGTGAAGGATTTCAGAAATAATAGAGGGGGATAGCACAACATTTTTGCCCCGAACCTTGATGGGCACATTTTGATTAGCTCTAACCTCCTCACTAGGGAAAGCGCATAGAATTCTCGCACAACAGACTCATTGTATTTTGTATAGATGCGAGCTAAAGGTAATATGTTACGGTCCCTAAGAAGGTGCTGGACTTGAAGAAGTCCAGCGGTCCTGATGGAGGGACTTCAGATTGAGGTTACGCTTCAGGAAACCACAGTGGCTGTGAGCATGGCCTCTTCCGGCTAGGGGCACTTCCGGAAGAAGATGCACCCTTTTTCTTACCGGTTCTAGCTCTAGACATCTAAAGAAAATAAACCAATATGCACAAAGCAAGACAACAACAAAAATCATGCCACAATTCCCAAACGTGCAATATGCCACCAAATTAACCACAATGCCAGAATTGCATTCACAAAGCCAAAATTTCAACCACAATTATGCACAAATTCAACAATTCCACAAAATTAATCACAATGCACAATTATGCCAAAATTCCAAAATGTAAAGCACAATCCCAACATTCAACCACAAATGTAATGAGACAATAATAAACACAAATAACAACAATAATAATCAATAAAAAGGATTCAGAGTGAGAAAACATACCCAATTGAGCAAAATCACACCACACAACCACAAACCACAATAAACAACAAAAACAAAGAAAAATAAGTTAGAAACAATAATAAGCAATAAGAAAAGTAATTAGAGTAAGAAAATCAAAGGAAATTCAAAGAAAAAAAAAACGAAAATTACCTTGAGTGAATAGTAACCCTAACTGAAAATTCTCCAAAATTGATGAAAATACTTGAAATTTCAAGGAATAGATGCCAAAAACGGATTCTACTCGAAAAATCAAGTGAGAAAAGTGTGAATTGAGGTTAGATTAGGGTGGGGTTTGAGTGATTTAGAGGGAGGGAGAAGGGAGAAGTCGAAGGGGAGAGAGAGAGAGACTGGAAGAAAGAGGGAAGTGAGGAGAGAGAAGAGAGAAAAGAAAAAAAAGAACCGGAATTGACTAAAATCGCGACGAGCGACCGGTCGCTGAATGCTGAGCGACCGGTCGCTTTACACAGAAACAAAATAACGTGAAAATCGCGACCAGTGACCGGTCGCAAATGCAAAGCGACCGGTCGCTTTGCACAGAAACAAATATAACATTTGCGCGAAGAGCGACCGTCGCAAGTGAAAGCGACCGGTCGCAAGTGAAAGCGACCGGTCGTTTTTGCACAGAAACGACATATATATTTTTCGAAAAGCGACCAGTCGCAAGTGAAAGGCGACCGGTCGTTTTTACACAGAAACGAAAAATTTATTTTTGCCAACTCGCGACCGGTCGCGGAACATGTACGACCGGTCGTTCGTGATGATTTTTTTTTTTTTTTTTTTTTTTTTTTTTTTTTTTTTTTTTTATAAAAAATTTATTTTTATTTATTTATTTATTAAGAACTTACCTTCCCAACTCAGTTCTCACCACGCAGGTGCATCAATGAAGTGGAGCACTTCATCCTCTCGATTCAAAGCACTTTCATGGTAGATTTTCAACCTATGCTCATTTACTTTGAATTCCTTTCCTACGCCTATTGGTCGGATTTCAACTGTACCATAGGAAAAGACATTAGTAACTACAAATGGGCCAGCCCAGTGGGAACGAAGCTTACCTGGAAAGAGTTTGAACCTAGAGTTAAAGAGTAATACTCTTTGCCCTACTTCAAACGACTTTCTAATGATATGCTTATCATGAAACGCCTTTGTTTTTTCTTTGTAAATTTTTGCATTCTCATAAGCATCATTGCGAAGCTCATCCAGTTCGCTCAGTTGTAACCTTCTGTGATCTCCTGCTTCCTTCATGTCGAAGTTGTACTTCTTGATTGCCCAAAGGGCCCTATGTTCAAGCTCGACAGGTAGATGACAAGGTTTTCCAAAAATTAAGCGAAAAGGAAACATACCGATTGGAGTTTTGTAAGCAGTTCGGTATGCCCATAGAGCATCGTCAAGTCGCATAGACCAATCCTTTCTAGTAGGACCAACAGTTTTCTCCAATATATGCTTCACCTCTCTATTGGAAATCTCTACTTGCCCACTAGTTTGAGGGTGATAGGGGGTGGACACCTTGTGGGTTATGCCATACTTCTTGAGTAGGGTCTCAAATGCTCGATTGCAAAAATGGGATCCTCCATCACTAATGATGGCCCTTGGTGTTCCAAACCTACAAAAGATATTAGCTCGAAGAAAGCTAAGAACAACTTTCGAATCATTAGATTTGGTTGGAATTGCTTCCACCCATTTTGAAACATAATCAACCGCAAGTAGAATAAAAAGATTTCCAAAAGATGAGGGAAATGGTCCCATGAAATCTATGCCCCAAACATCAAATATTTCAACAATTAGAATTGGGTTTAAAGGCATTTGATTTCGAGATGAAATGTTACCCATTCGTTGACACCTATCACAAGATAGACAGAATTGTGAGGCATCTTTGAACAAGCTTGGCCAAAAGAAACCACTTTGTAAAACTTTTAATGCTGTCTTTTTGGCTCCAAAGTGGCCACCACATGCATTCGAGTGACAGAATGTGAGTATAGACTGAAATTCGTTCTCGGGAACACATCGTCTAATCACGGAGTCCGAACAATACTTCCACAAATATGGGTCATCCCACACATAGGACTTGGTGGTTTTCAGTAATTTGTCCTTTTGACCTCTTGACAAGTCCCTTGGTATATTTCCTGTTGCAAGAAAATTGATAATGTCAGCATACCATGGGTCAAAAACTTGTAATGCAAAAAGTTGCTCATCAGGAAAGGATTCACGAAGAGGAAGAGTGTCTTCTTCGGTATTGGTGTTGGTGATCAATCGGCTAAGGTGGTCAGCTACCACATTCTCCGATCCCTTCTTATCCTTGATTTCTATATCAAATTCTTGGAGTAACAAAACCCATCGTATCAATCTTGGTTTTGCTTCCTTCTTTGCCAAGAGATATTTCAAAGCTGCATGATCAGTAAAAACAATTACTTTAGAGCCTATCAAATACGAACGAAACTTCTCTAAAGCAAAAATTACAGCTAGAAGCTCTTTCTCAGTAGTTGAATAGTTCAACTGAGCATCATTAAGGGTACGGCTTGCATAATATATGGCATGCAATCTCTTCTCAACTCTTTGTCCCAAAACAGCTCCAACTGCAAAATCAGATGCATCGCACATTAATTCAAAAGGTAAATTCCAATTTGGAGGCATAATGATAGGTGCAGTTGTGAGAAGAGTTTTGAGCCTTTGAAAAGCTGCCAAACATTCATCATTAAAATCAAAATTTGCATCTTTGGCAAGCAAGCTACACAATGGTCGAGAGATCTTAGAAAAATCTTTTATGAATCTTCTGTAGAACCCGGCATGTCCTAAGAAGGATCGGATCTCTTTCACTGATGTGGGAGGTGGCAAACCGCTTATTACGTCTACTTTGGCTTTGTCGACCTCAATGCCTTGACTGGAAATCACATGACCTAAAACAATTCCCTGTTGTACCATGAAATGACATTTTTCCCAATTGAGAATTAAGTTGCATTCCCGGCATCTTTGCAAAACTAAAGACAAGTTGTTAAGGCATGAATCAAATGAATGACCAAACACACTAAAATCATCCATGAATACTTCAATAAATTTTTCTACCATATCGGAGAAAATACTCATCATGCATCGTTGGAAAGTGGCCGGGGCATTACACAATCCAAATGGCATACGCCGGTAGGCGAAGGTGCCATAGGGACATGTGAATGTCGTCTTGTGTTGGTCTTCAGGAGCGATGGCAATTTGGTTGTATCCTGAATAGCCATCCAAAAAGCAGTAGTAACTGTGACCTGCAAGTCGTTCAAGCATTTGGTCAATAAATGGTAATGGAAAATGATCTTTACGGGTGACGGTATTTAATTTTCTATAATCAATGCAAACACGCCATCCCGTTTTGACACGAGAAGGAATAAGTTCATTTTCCTCATTTCTTACAACCGTTATTCCTGACTTTTTAGGAACCACTTGGACCGGGCTTACCCACTTGCTATCGGAAATAGGATAAATTATACCCACATCCAATAGTTTCAGGATTTCTTTTCGGACTACCTCTGTCATAATTGGATTTAGCCTACGTTGAGCATCTTTTGTGGGTTTGGAATCATCTTCCAATAAAATTCTGTGCATGCATCTTGTTGGGCTTATTCCCTTAATGTCCGCAATACTCCAACCAATTGCTCCCTTGTGTTCTACTAACACTCGCATCAACTTTTGTTCATTTTCCTCATTGAGATTGCTAGCAATAATCACGGGCAATGTCTCTGTTTCACCTAAATAAACATACTTCAAGTGGGATGGCAATGGTTTGAGCTCTAACTCAGGTGCCCTGTCAAGAGAAGGAACAAGCTTTTCAGGATTGACTGGCAAAGGTATAAAATTAGGAGTGTACTTACGTGGTATGGCTGGACATGCATCAAGGAATTGCACAGCCTCAAGTAATTCATCGTCATCAATTTCAACAACTTGAGGATTTTGTGTCAATACCTTTTCTAGTGAATCGGTACCATGAGTACTATTAAAAGTATTTTGCACCATTTGACACAATGTATCAATACGAAAACACTCATGTTCATCACTAGGGAGTTTGAAGGCATCTAGTACATTGAACATTATCGTTTCTCCTTGAACTGTCATTGTCAATGTTCCTTGTCGAACACTGATCGTAGTATCTCCAGTGGCCATGAAAGGGCGGCCAAGAATCAATGGAAGATCCGCACCCGGAATAGGAGCTTCTTCCATTTCTAGCACCAAAAAGTCAGCTGGTAAAATGAGATCATTTACTTTCACAAGTACATCTTCCAAGATTCCTCTTGGATATCTCACTTGACCGGTCTGCCAATTGAATGCTGACAGAAGTTGGTTTAAGATCACCTAAATTAAGGGCTTCAAAAACAGAATAAGGCATTAGATTAATTGAAGCACCTAAATCAAGTAAAGCTTTTTCAAACAATTTATCACCAATAGTGCAAGGAATTGTAAAACTTCCTGGATCTTTTAATTTGGGAGGGAGCTTCCTTTGCAAAACAGCAGAAACTCCTTCCGTTAGGGCAACTGTTTCATGATCTTGGAATCTCCTCTTGTTGGTACAAAGGTCCTTCAAGAACTTTGCATAACTTGGAATTTGCTTGATTGCATCCAAGAGAGGAATGTTGACTTGCACTTTTCTGAAGGTTTCCAATATTTCCTTGGCATGTTGAATTTTTTTGGAACTCATCAACCTGTGAGGAAAAGGAGCACGTAAGATATCTTCATCAGTAGGTTCACGACTTACCTTCTCCTTTCTTGCCCTTCTTGCAAGTTCATGCTTTGGGATCCATTCGGATGAAGAAGCAGCATGTTTATCTTTCTCCTTGTTGGTTTCATCCTTTTCTAGGCTCAGTCACTTGTTCAACCTGCATCTCATCATCATTTTGAATCACATTTTCAGAATTATCAACCTTACCAATTACCTTACCAGTTCTCAAGGTAACTGCTTGAACATGCTCACGCCCACTTGGATTAATCACTGGTTGGCTAGGCATCATACCAGGTTCCCTTTGACTCAAAGCTGTAGCAATTTGCCCCACTTGATTTTCTAGATTGGCAATGGCCTTATCCGTTTTCTGCATGTGGGTGTCATTCCTCTGCATATAGCCTTTTGTCTCAAGTGATGAAACTATCTGTGTTTCTAGCCATTGAAGCAACAAGTTCTTCCAAAGATTTTCCTGTAGATTGTGGGTGAGATGGATTTGAACTTGGTTGGTTCGGTGGTGGTTGTGGTGGATTGTAATAGTGCATTTGACCATGAGGTGGACGAGTATGTTGTTGGCCCTGAGGTGGTTGGGATGACCCTTGTTGAACATTCGAATTGTCACTCCACCTGAAATTCGGATGATTTCTCCACCCCGGATTGTATGTTTGTGAGAAAGGATCATTCTTAGGCCACTGATTTCTCTGAAACGACCCCACTGCGTTTGCTTCCTCATGTGCCAAGGGACAATCCTCAGTGTCATGACCAATTGTGGAGCAAAATGCACAAACCTTGGATGATCCTGGTGCCAATTTCTTCACCATATTGGTTAGGTTTGCAATCTGAGCTTCCATACTAGAAAGGGTACTTACATCATGGGACTCCCCTTTTCTGACTGGTTTTTGCCTTGAATTATATTGGCGAGCATTTGCAGCAATAAGCTCAAATATTGCTCGCACTTCTGTTGGAGTCTTGGTCATTATAGTTCCACCTGCAGCTGCATTCACATTACCTTGTTCCGCTTCAAAGAGTCCTTCATAGAAGTGTTGCATTAAAAGCCAAGCTTGTATGTTATGATGCGGACAAGTGATTAGGAGTTTCTTGAAACGGTCCCAATAATCCTGGAAGCTTTCTCCCGGCCTTTGCAGAATTCCTGTAATTTGACTTCGAATTTCATTTGTCCTTTGGGCTGGGAAGAAATGTTGCAAGAACTTTGAAGCAAGATCCGCCCATGTGGTGATGGAATTTGGAGGTAGATAGTGAAGCCATTCCTTTGCTGTATCTTTCAAACTAAATGAGAAAAGTCTCACTCTTACTTCGTCACTACTCATGCCTCTGATCTTTATTGTGGAACACACTTCCTCGAAGTCTAGGATATGTGCATTAGGATTTTCTCCAGGATTTCCCAAGAACTTAGGCAATATGTGTATCGTGCCCGGTTTCAACTCAAAGTTTTCCAAAGTGGTTGCGGGATATACTATGCAAGATGGTTGTCCAGTTGTTGGTGGTGAAGAGTATTCTTGCATAGTAAGTTCCGCATTAGCAGCTTCGGCTGCCATTGGTGAAGGTGGAGGTGACTCGACTTTTGGTGAGCTTGGTGATGATGAAAATGGTGAGAATGTGAGAGGCAATGGAGTAGACACAGCTATTCGGATGTTCCTTTCTCTCAAAGCTTGAGCTTGGATATCTTCTATTGTGGAATCT
Source organism: Prunus fruticosa (assembly GCA_018703695.1). Taxonomy (NCBI): domain Eukaryota; kingdom Viridiplantae; phylum Streptophyta; class Magnoliopsida; order Rosales; family Rosaceae; genus Prunus; species Prunus fruticosa. Next base: position 17,742,737 of record CM031920.1, on the reverse strand, counting down.
AATGAAATATCAAAATTCAAAAATGACATAAACAAAGTGTTCCTGCAATAAGAAGAAACAAAATCAAACTCAAATAAAATGAAACGACAAACAAAGAAAAAATGAAAATAAAATTAAGTACTCTAAATATACTCAAACAAAACATATAAGCAACCGTGCCAGTTCCCGGCAACGGCGCCAAAAATTGTTGCATTCCTAAGAGGACACAAATTAATGTGCAAACAACCAATTAAAAATACCCGCAAGTGCACGAGTCTATTGAAGTATAGATTATACAAGTACGGGGTTCGATCCCACGAAGAACTTGTCGGTTTCCTATAAGTTCTAATTCGAGTACAAAGAGAACACTTATTTAACACACCACAAATGCAAAATGGAAATTAAAAATGAGTAAATAAATGTAAAAGAAACAAACAAAACAAAAGAAGAAAATGTGCTGTGAATAGTACAAGCGACCGGTCGTTGGATGCAAAGAGACCGGTCGTTGGATGTAAAGCGACCGGTCGTTGGATGTAAAGCGACCGGTCGTTTTTTAGAAATCGAAATTCAGAAATATATGACGAGCGACCGGTCGTTTGATACTTGCGACCGGTCGTGAACACTGACTAGCGACCGGTCGTTGGCTAAAAGCGACCGGTCGTTTTTTCACAGAATTGAAAATTGAGAATTGTGTGTTGAGCGACCGGTCGTTGAGACGCTCAGCGACCGGTCGGTTTTTTCAGAATCGTTTTTTTCTCTGTTTTCAATTCTGACCTCTGTTCAGTTTTCGACCTATAACTTTCCAACCGTACATCCAAAATTCACGTTCTTTATACGGTTGGATTCAGCACAGAAAATGCAAGAACACAACGCGGACCAAAAGTCCAAAACAATTACGAAACAAATAAAATTCAGTAACAAAGACACATAACGTGTCGAACACGCAACTCACACACACATTTTGGGGGGGGGGTTTTTGATTTGGTTCAAGTGATCTATTTCTATTGCATGTAAGTAAATGGACTTCAAATTTAAATGAGAATGGCAGAGATGAATTATCAAGATGTGAAATCAAAATGTAACAAACACTAGGGTTTCGGAATCCACCCTAAACAATTCTACCTATGTTCATAAATACTCAAGTGATGAACTCTAAACATGTTGATGAAGATGTTCGCAATCAAGACCATGGTTCGTGGCTCAAGACGCATTGATTCTCTCTAATGTATGTAAAGTGCATGGTTCGTGCTACAATACTTGTGCCCTCCCCATAACCGAACCTAGGTATGGTTCGTACTTCGATTCAATTACAAGGAGAACCCATTAAGTTCAAAGAGAATATGAACATCACAAGAATCCTAATAGCATGGTGTTTACATTAGGTATTCAAGAAACCAATTCACATGGATGATTCTTACTTCATCCATTTATTGCTTAGGATAACATGAAGATACACATAACCCCAACAATCTCAAGAAGCATGCTTTCAAAGGTGATCAATCAAAGAAAAACACACATCAAGGATAGATTAATTTGGTGAATTGGAATTCATCAACAATATCCAGAAATTCATACACTCAAGCATCAAAACAATAAGGTAATCATGTTTAGGGCTTCAACCTAAGCCCTAGCTATGGAGTTTAGTTGCTCATACTTATTCCAAATACAAAATCAAAATGAAATTAGGAAGAGTTTACAGATTTTCAGAAAATGATGAAAGCTTCAAGATCATCAATGGTGGAAGTCTTCTTCTCCACTTTCCTTGGCTGCACCTTGGTTTTCTCTTGGCTCCAAATCTCCTCAAATCTGCTCTCCAATCTCTGCAATATTCTGGAATGAATGATACGTTTCTTTCCCCCAAGACAATCTGCCCAAATGAATCATGAAGATGCCTTCTCTATGCTCCACTCTCTCCACCTTTTCATCTTTTGCTAAAGTCTTTGTCTATTGTCCCCTTGCCATGATGAAGCTTTGTCCTCAATAAGATGCCAATTGCTTCAGAAAATATCTCAAAGCTAAGGTAACTTCTTGTTACCAAGAGTTATGGTAACAAGAAAATCAAGATAACACAAAGGAGGTAAAAGCTGGCCAAAATCGGATTTCAGAGCTGTGGTAACATGCAGGATCGGTTGGATGGGCAATACTTGTCCAATGGAGCTCAAATTTGGATATGTTGTAGTTAACATCCATTGGAACAAATCTCATGAAGATCATGACCTCATCCGAGCACCAGAGCATGTTGATCTCAGGTCAAGAAGTTGACCTACGAAAATGAACAAAAACAGAATTTATAACTAATAATGCACTTTTAGCTCAATTTCAATCTAACCAAGGTAAAATCTAAGAAAACACAAAAAGGAAGTAAAAAGCTATAAAATGTCAAGAACTAACTCAAAATAGTGGGTGAATAACATGAAAAATCATGTGTAAAAATGAACCGAACAATGACCCCAGTTTTTCCCAATGGTGGGTTTCTGGGTGAACAAATTCTGATTTGCATATCTGTAATTTTTCTGGGTTTGTGTTCTTGGTGGTTGACTAGTCATCGTATGAATTCTGGGTTTGTGTCCCTGTAGTTGACTAGTCATCAATATATGATGTTTGGTGTTTACTTGATTATAATGTTTTCACACACTTCCACCATAGTTGTTGCTAGCACAGGGGATGCCTAGATTGACGGGTCCTTCTGAGTGCCTAGGGTGTCATTAGTAATCTTCTAGGGTTGCAGGAACATTATGGCATGCTCTGTGTGTATTCTTGATTGTGTTTGCTTATGACTGGCAGTTGACTAGTCATAAGTATATTTGGTCAAGTTTTGTTTAAATGTCGTAGAAAATTTACCCCTCGTCACCTAAGTACCATTTTCACATTGACGAACCACTTCATCTAAACCATAGATAGCATCCATGCACTCTTCCAAGCATGTAAGACAATTTAAATTCTTCCATGGCTTTGAGGTTGCAATCATTTTTATGTAATGGTCCAATGGAAACAACGCTTGGTCGGTAGGCATCCTCCTTGTCTTGTCGAAGTTTATCTGGAACTCTTGTTCACCCGTTTTTTATCTGATCCTATGATGGTAGGGTAAGGTTTCCTATTGGCTCGAAAACCATCTATGGTCAAAGAGTCAACTTTCTTTTTGTATATGAGCGTGCCACTGTTAGCGGTTTAGAAGACTTCTAAAAAATAGATAACTTGCGCCCCAAGTTACTGATTCTAAAACTGCCAATTCTAGCCAAAATAAAAGCTGGAAAAGGAGTTTAAACTGTTTGGAATAGTAGACATAAACTAACTATTGAACAATATTAGAACAAAGAAAAGTTGCCAAGTCTAGAAGGGCAAAACACCTGGACATTGACTTCTATCTTTTTGGTGGCCGGGCTAGACTGGATTCATTTATATTGGGATTGCATGTCAGTATCTTCAACCGATAAGGTTCAATTGGAAATTGATACCAATGTTTAAAATTGGCAGAGCTTTAATCTATTCTGGTCATGGAGAGGCTGGCTGGCTGGGCAGAAATGGTATTACTTCAGTCTAGTTCAGTTGAAGATGACTGAATTGATGATTGCTAGCCTAGAGCTACACCACAGTACCTGTTTTGCTTGATTGTGACTTAAGCAAAAGCTATTCTGGCAATTCTTGCGCACTTGGAAAGTTCCTGTAAATTTGTTGAGGTTTTCATATTATGAAAAACTCGAATTCTGCTTGACTTGGCCATGCTAAACCAAATTTGTAACAAGAAAAGTCTTGTTTCATTTGTGAAAATGTTTCTCTTGAATTGGAATGAACTAAGTTCTGGCTGTTTGATTTGATTGCTTCAGAGTCTAAAGGCTTTTGAGATTTGAAAGACTTTGTTCTTTCGAATTTGTCAATATAGTCTGAGAGTTTTGTCTTGATTGATTTTTTGGTTGTGCTTCAATTTGTTCACCTCCTCTCATATTTATAGAGACTTATGGAATGAGAGTTTCTTTTATTTTTAAACTTTTTAAAACTGGGCGGCATATCTTTGAAAAGATTTTCCTTTTCTCTAATGCCCCAAAAAGGGGAATTTATTGTTCTGGCAGAGCTGAAACCATCAACAGTCAAACTCTATGGTGGTCTTTCCTAACTTTCCTGGCAAACAACTCTCTTGTCTCCTACTTTATTTCTTGAGAAACACATCATGTTTCAATCTGTTTCAACATAGAGCCCTCTGTGAGTGTAGAAGGGCAACTTAGCTGTCATTTCCTTCTGGTCATTTTGAACGGTTTATGGGGAGTGTTTTTCTGATTAACCAGCTTTCATTAACTCCCCATCACTTCTCTATTTGAGATTTTTGACCTTCTCCGTCACATGGGCTTTTCTTTGGAAGAAAAACTTTCCATAATATCTGCTTTTGGATTTGATTTGATCAACGGTGGTGATTGATTCTTTTGGTTTTTGGAGATTTTTGAAACTGAGCCCATTTTCTAAAACCACCCGGGCTGATCTCTACATTTCTTAAAACAAAGCCCACCAAGTCCTTCTTCTGATATGGGCCCCTGCCAAATTGTCCTGGCGCACGGTATTTGGGCCCAAACAACTTTATAGATGCAAACCTCCCCTCTTATTTTTTCTCTTGTTTTGGGCGTCATAGATGCTTGAGTACTTTATCATATTCACTTTGCTGAGCTTATTAATAAAATCATTCTGTGTCATTATATTATGCAGAACAGGGAGACGAGGAGGGGGAAGGATAAGGAGAAAGAGAGAAAAAAAAAATGTAACTTACTCCAAAATATGAAGAGATTATATCATTTCTCTTTAAAATATATTTAATGTCTATTCAAAAGTCAAGTTCGGTGCTTAATCAAAGTTAACATATTATTCATCTGACAAACCTTTGACGTATTAACGCATTATATATATATATATATATTCATTAACATGCCCCACATGCTCTCTTCCTCGAAATCTGATGAGGCTAGCTTTGACATATTAATCCATTTTATAGTAAATTAAATAAATAATTCGGTATAAGTCCAATTCTTATGATAGAATTTGGGTGCAATCAACACATGTGTTGTTAGTAATCCAAGTTCTCTGACTTCAATACCACATAGGATTACATACCTTTTTCTACTTTTATGTAGTAATCATATATATTTTCTCTTTTTAAATTTATTTTCATGTTTCAATTATGCCTTTATGATTTAAATCTGGAAAGACTGATTTTTATCATAATAACTAGCTAATTAATACAACTATTGATTCTAATTGCAATTCATAAACGGGTAAGAAATTAATTTTAGGCCAATAATTACTATATTTGACCTTTTAGTTAATTATGATTTGAATTTATAAGATATGCGTTGATACCCAAAAAAAAAAAAAAACCTATAATCTTTCTTCTTCATCTTGTTCATCTTCTTCTTTCTTCTTCCTTCTTTTTCTTCTTACAATCTTATGGAGGAGGTATAATTATCTATGGACTAGGAATATACATGAATGTTAATTGGGCATGGATAGGTAAATTACTTATGGAGGAGGTATACATATGAATGCTATTTATTTATGGAGGAGGTATACATATGAATGTTAATTACCTATGGAGGAGATATATTATATGAAATTATCTATGAAGGAGGTATACACAAACCTGCAAAGCAGGTAAATCAAACCAGCCAAAGACATATATATTTCACTGTAAGGTATTCACTGGTTGAAAGCATTTGATAAAATTGACAATAATTAATAAAATTTAGAGGATTGACTATACAATGGCAATATGTGTAAATGTTTTAAAAACAGTGGCTAAGGCTTTGCATACTTGGTTGGCCTGATGAGTCGCTGGACCCAATTCTACGTCAAAAGAAAGGTGGACTACATTCATAGTGCAAACTCAAAATTGGACCTATATCGAAAGAACCCTATAGCCAGACTCTGAAGATAAAATATAATTTTACATAGACTACTCTCAAGTCTCAAAGTTTAACAATATATATCATTCACTCAATGGTGACGATTGGATTGGATATAATAACTTCCTATATTTAAAGCAGATGGATTATCATGAACAAAACTTATATCTCCTAGTAAACAACCCATATGATTTTACCATCTGAGCAGTAATTATTTCTTATATCCTAAGCTTTGACCCATTTGCAAGAAATATAAATAATATATCTTAATTTATTTGGACCAACCACTCATTTGTTTGTATCTTACTGACATTTGATCCAGCGGAGGAGCCAGGAGGAAAGACAAAGTTGTTTGTATTCGGACGTCAACGAAGGGAAAGGGGTAATAAAAAAGATAGACTCAACTTTTGTTTTCTCCCAATTGGTAATAAAAGATAGACAAAGTTGTTTGTATTCCGACGTCAACGAAGGGGTAATAAAAAAAAGATAGACTCAACTTTTGTTTTCTCCCAATTGGTGTTTGACGTTACTCACCAACCATATTGCCTACGACGTTTGACGGGTATCATTTTGGGCTGTTCAAATAACTATGACTCTAAACACCACCAGATCAGTCTGTTCAAATAAAATAAAAATACCTCCAATGGAAAATATCACGGTAATGCATGTGGTAGTAGTATCATCTGGTGGTGATTGTTACGGTCACTTTAGCTATAAATAATAAATAATGATTTTTTTATAAAAACAAATTAATCTATGTTCCTGCATTCAAAGGAAACGAAGGACCGCTTCCTCTCTCAAGTTAACTTTCTTCCCACCACTTCGCCTCCATCTACATCTCTCCTCAATTAATCTAGGGTTCTTCTGGCGATGACTGATGATGAGAGCAAACCGACGAATAACATGCCTATAGATCATGACCATCGCTCCAAGAAACCGAAAGTGAATGCCACTACTACAAAAAATACTTTGCGCGATGAAATAAGTTTGTTGCGCAAAGTACAATTTGGTCACGCAAACCCTGCACAACAACATTTTGGTCGCGTAAGATCCGTTGCTCAAAGCTCGTGAAGAAAGGGTTTGCACGACAAAACATAATATTCGTCTCGCAGAGCAACTTTGCGCGACGAACCTTAACGTCGTACAAATATACTTTGCGCAACGAATCCTAACATCGCGCAAAGTAGCTTTGCACGATGAACTTTAATGTTGCACAAATATACTTTGCGCGATGAATCCTAACGGGACGAACCTTAACGTCGTGCAAAGCTACTTTGCGCGACGAATACTAACGTCGCACGAATATTTGCACAACGAAATATTCAAAATGTTTAAAAAAAATTTAATTAAAATAAACTCATTTAATAGTTTGCGAGACGAAATATTTTGTCGCGCAAAGTTTTTGACTTTTTGTTTTATTATTTCTCTTATATTAATTTAATTATATTAATTTTTTCAAATTTTTACTTTTTAAATATAATTTTATTGTATGATTTTATTTTTTTTATTACTTTAATTTAAATTGACATATTCAAAATAAAATTACATATGAAAAATAGTGGTCAAATTATCCAATATATATAATATTCAAAATGTACACATAAATTAACAAAGTACAATAATAAAATCCTAATACAAGCCTATTGTGTTGGTAGTGGCGGAGGATATGTTTCGATAGCGTCCTAATCCTCAACTTTAGCCGTCAAAGTCTCGACAATTCCCTACCCACAAAAAAAACAAATATGGTCAAATAACATAAAATAATAACAAAAAATTGGCATAATCTCCCCTAAAATTGTTATACCCCAAATCCAACCCAAACTCTAATCCTCACCCTATACTCAACCCCAAACCCCACACAAACTCAAAACTAACTCCAAAAACACATATTAATGAAGAAAAAAAATTAAAATTTAGAGAGAATATACCTTTTGGCAAGATTTTGAGTGAGTGAGAATGAGAGCACTACCACAAAATAGTGAATCCATGACACCAAAAAGACGACGGTGCAATCTAAAACCGTCGTTGTGTTTGAAAAGACGATGGGTTTACAAAACCGTCGTAGTATATCATCTTATACACCACTAAAATCGATTTGTGATGTCTTGAATTTTAAAACACGACGCTTATAAATAAAAAATGTCGTCTTTTAAAACACACTGACGTTGTCTCATTTTTAAAACACGACGCTTGTGAATACAGAGGTCGTCTTTTAAAACACACTAGCTGCTTAAGGGACTTTTCTCTCGATCTAAAATTTTCAGATTTCCCCAAAGCTGGAAAAAATTCTCCCTCTCAACTCTCACCCTCTCAATTCTCTCTCTCTCCCTCGACCTAAAGTGGCTGCTTAATTTCTACTCGTCGTCATCTCGCGTCGGACTTTGACTATGAGGGCCATATGAACCCCAAGAAGACCTCTAAGATAGACTCCTCCATCGAAATCTACGACCCAACTTCGTCGTCATGCGACCCCAAGTTTCTCACTCTCTCATCCTCTCCGCTACCTCGCTCTTTAGACTGAAGTCGTGTTGTATTATTGAAAGGACACAACTTAATGTGCAACAACCAATTAAAAATACCCGCAAGTGCACGAATCTATTAAGATATAGATTATTTAAGTACCAGGGTCGATCCCAAAAAGAACTGCGGCTTCCTACAAGTTCTAATTTGAGTAAATAAAGAACACTAATTTAACACACCACACATGCACAAATGCAAAATGGAAACTAAAAAATGAATAAAGAAGTGTAAAAGAAAAGAAACAAAACAAAAAAACTAAAGAAAAACACAAACAACATTTTCTATCACCATTTTATCACCACTGTATCACATGTGAAAAATGTTTGGCGATTGGTCGTATGAACAGTGCGACCGGTCGTTTTACACAGAATTCGAAACTTGAATTTGCGTGGTGCGTGACCGGTCGTTGGATACTAGCGACCGGTCGTTTTTGGGCATATTTGTTTTCTCTTTTTCCAGTTTCGACCTCTGTCCAGTTTTTGACCTATAACTTTCCAACCGTTTATCCAAATTTCAAGTTCTTTATATAGTTGGATTCAGCATAGAAAATGGAAGAGCACGCTCATTCCAAAAGTCCAAAAGAATTACGGAAACAAATAAAATTAGTGACAAAGACACATAACGTGTCAAACACGCACACACACACATTTGGGGGGGGGGGGTTTGGTTTTGGTTCAAGTGACCTAATTCTAATGCATGAAAGTAAATGGACTTTGAATTTAAATGAGAATGGCAGAGATGAATAATCAAAATGTGAAAGTACTAAGTAACAAACACTTGGGTTTCGGAATCCACCCTAAACAATTCTACCTATGTTCATGGATACTCAAGTGATGAACTCTAAACGTGTTGATGAAGATGTTCGCAATCAAGACCATGGATCGTGGCTCAAGACACATTGATTCTCTCTAATATATGTAAAGTGCATGGTTCGTGCTACAATACTTGTGCCCTCCCCATAACCGAACCTAGGTATGGTTCGTACTTCGATTCAATTACAAGGAAAACCCATTAAGTTTAAAGAGAATATGAACATCACAAGAATCCTAATAGCATGATGTTTACATTAGGCATTCAAGAAACCAATTCACATGGATGGTTCTTACTCCATCCATTTATTGCTTAGGAAAACATGAAGATACACATAATCCCAACAACCTCAAGAAGCATGCTTTCAAAGGTAATCAATCAAGGAAAACACACATCAAGAATAAATTAATTTGGTGAATTGGAATTCATCAATTATTGTCAAGAAACCAATTCACATGATGCTCACTTAAACAAGTTCAATCATTTGTTGCTAATTAAAAATTATGTTCTTGGGTATCTTACACAACTTCTCAACTTTAGCTACATGCATACAACCTAAGGTGATTAAGCAAAGGAAGCAAACACACACTACTACAAAAATTGCAATAGACGACGGTAATCCACCGTCGTGTATTCGGTTTTTCAATCGTCGTGAAATCAACCGATATCTTTTGATACATAAAACCACGACAGTAAATCCCCGTCGTCTATTATTTGTAAAGACGACGATTTTTCTCAAAACCGTCGTCTATTTCATATAATAGACGACGGTTTTTTTTATAAAAAGAATTGTGTTTTATTATATCCAAAGACGTCGGTTTTGTTAAAAAGCATCGTTGATTGTATATAAAGAAGACGGTATGGTGTTAAAAGAGGTCATTGATAATGTGTAGAGACGACGGTTTTTCCAATAAAACCATCGTTTTATTATCATTAAATTTGTTGTCTAATAAGTTCCCAAGCTATACATTTTTAGTTTTTTGTTTCCTATGATTCTATACAACAATTTTAACTAGAAAACCAATTATAATGCTGTATTAATGAATACATACACTCAAAAATTATTTCTTTCACTTGATGATTCAATAGTTATTACATAGTCAACCAATTTTTGTTCTATTACATACATACTTCCTACCTATAATTAGAAATAATGGAGCTCACAAATTCTGCTAATTTGATTTTAACTTCATCAATTTGTTCTTCGGTGTATGAGTTGGCTTTGCCTTCTTGCACATTTTCCAAGCTGCTTTTTTCCCCTCCCAGCAATATCAGCAACAGGTTATGTGCAGATCTGAAATCATAGTTGCAGATGATTATCAATTAACAAAGAGGAAAACCATTTTCTTTTATAACTTTTGTTTTGAAATATATAACAAAATGCAAACCGTTTTGATGACAACATTTACAAATTGGACTAACACTATTTCACAATGAAGCAACAGTAACCTGTTTAGATATTTCATCAATAACCTTCTTGTCACCAGCACCATCAAGAATTACAGTGTCATCTTTTGAATTTGTGACTTGTAGTATTACCCCATTTGTTAGGAGAGTGGAAGAAAAACAAGATATGGAAAAATATCATTAAATCGAATGGGAAACTCCATTAAAAATTCTCCTCATCAAAGAACTACATGTCATGGTTAGATTGACAACAACGCAAACAAAACCTCAAGTATATCAAAGCTCACCTTTTTGCAAGTGCCAAGCATATTCAATTCCACTTTGTCAAGATTCAACCAAGCTCCTCTCCTCAGTAATAATCTAAAAAACAAAAGAGATGTCATTTCCAGATAGAGAAAATTCAAAAGAGATGCATTTGATTAGGTCAGGTAATAATAATACAAAGCTAATAATAAGAAAAATAAACTTACAGAACCCCCAGTGAGAACGGCAAGATCCTGGAGACTGAATTTCCTATTTTCACCAAAACCAGGGGCTTTGATTGCACAGACCTGTAGCAAATCACATTAGATTAGCAAAAGCTGACTTCCCTACACAAAGAACCAAACGATTACATAGGAAAGAAAAAAAAAACCTCAAACAGGAGCATAAAAACAACTGAAAGCAAACCTTGATTCTAGCACGAAGCTTATTTAGAATAAGGTCACTCTCCACATATTCGGCGACAATCAGCAAAGGCCTTTGTTTCTGAAAAGGAGGAGCAAAAGTTTGTCAACCAATTGAAAAAAGAAAAAAAAACTAGTGAACCTAACCAGAGAAATGTTAACCTGCAAAGCCAACTCCAATACTTTAACCACAACATTAATACTTGAGATTTTCTTCTCATGGATTATGATTAGAGGATTTTCCAATTCCTATCAGCACATACAGTTGTTTGAAGATAATCAGCATCAAGCAAAAAGGGACTTGAGGTGCTGCTAACTTTAACAAGCAGCCCTCTAACAGTTTCAAGATATAGTTATCGCTGAGTCAAACTAAAACTTACACATTTCTGATTTTTCTGGTTGGTGATGAAATAAGGGGATATGTAGCCCTATCTAGCTTCATTTGGGAATTAAAAAACTAAAATAAAATTAGTTGGAGTAGTGCTACTTCCATTTCTCTATGCATATTTTACTATTATGACTCAAATCTCGACATGAATAACATAAGATGCAAGCACCACCCACACTTCTGCATACAACTCAAGCTAAGCATGACTTAGACCATATAAACAGAACCAACAAAAGTTAACTTACCATATTGAAACTGCCAACCGAGATAAGTTATGCTCCCCTTTTTAAAATCCCTTTGTCTTAGTTTTCACAGCATCCAAATAGAAACTCAAATCGACACAATCACAAGCAAAATCTGTTCACCATAGACGCGTTGTTTCCAAACTTCAATCAAATGGATTTCTCTGATTCAGAATCTCATAAACAATGGAGGAACAAACACATATTCACACATATATAAATCCCTAAAACAGGAAAAAAAAAATCAGAAAAGTTGCCTTAATTTCTATACAAATCGAAAATATTTACAAAATATATAACAATTTGCCAAGATAATTTACAATTAAACACCCAAATATTTTAACCCTAAATCATATTAGAGATATAGAAATTGATTCTTCAAAAATTATAGAAAATAATCCTAAGAGAATGAGAGTTGTTACCTGTGGAATGGAGGAAGGGAGGCTCTCATGGAGCCAGCCAGCGAGAGAGATGGAGCCAGCCAGCGAAGAGATAGAGTGAGCTAGAGAGAGACAACAAGAAAGATAGGGCCAGCAAGAGAGAGCCATCGAGAGATAGACGACGAGAGAGAGCTGTCGAGAGGAAGATGGAGAGACAGAGAGACATCGAGACAGAGAGTCGTTGAGAGAGCCAAAGTGAAGATATCTAGAGAGTTATCGCGATATTGAAACCAAAATGGTGAGCTCAGTGACCTGGACGGTGAGATCTGTGACCTGGATGGCGAGATTTGTGACCTGGACTACGAGCTCATAACGAAGATGGCTTTTCAGAGATGAGAAAGGGAATTGAGAATGAGAGAGAGAGAGAGAGAGAGAGCGATTTCTGAAAACGTCGTGAGAGTGAGTGTTTGAGAGAGAGAGTTGTCCGTGAAAATTTAAAACTTAAATGAAATTTTGGTCCAGCGCGTTTTAAAAGCACGATGGTTATATAAATGAATGGTCGTAATTTTTATCTCCGCCTTTTAAAGCATGACGGTTCCTTTTAGAACTGTCGTGGTTTTTCATGGTTTTTAAAAACAAGACGCTTTTTAATTTTACTGTCATCTAATAGGGTCGTGGTTTCCCATAATTGTAGTAGTGACATATCATAAGATTCAATTAGTGAATGAAGTTCATCAACAACATCTAGAAATTCATACACTCAAGCATCAAAACAATAGAGTATTCATGTTTAGGGCTTCAACCTAAGCCCTAGCTATAGAGTTTAGTTCCTCATACTTATTTCAAATACAAACTCAAAACAAAACTAGAAAGAAGTTACAGATTTTGTGAAAATGGGAGCTCAAGGTCTTCAATGGTGGAGATCTCTTCCACTTCTTGCTTTGTTGCCCTTGTCTTCCTCCTTGAGCTCCCTAGCTCTAAGCCTCATCTCCAGCTCCAAAATCTCTACAAAATTATGGAATGATAGAATGGAATTGCAGATTGCACATTCATTCTCTTTTTGCCCATCATCTCCAGCTCACTTTTAATATATAAAACTCCACCTTTTGTTAAAGCTTCAAACTTTGTCTCCTTGCCATGATGAGGTTTTGTCCTCACAAATATGCTCTTTGTCTCAGAAAATTCCACTTAACTAAAGTAAATTATTGTTACCAAATGGCATGGTAACAAGTAGAAGTAAGAGCACACCAAGTGGAGGTAAAACTTGCCCAAAACGGAGTTCCAGAGCTGCTGTCACATGTAGGATCAGTTGGATAGGCTATACTTGTCCAATGACACTCAAATTCGGATATGTTGTAGTTAACATCCATTGGAACAAGTTTCATGAAGATCTTCACCTCATCCGAGCACCAGAGAATGCTGATCCAAGGCCAAGAAGTTGACCTACGAAAATGACCAAAAACAGAATTTATAACCAATAATGCACTTTTAGCTCATTTTCATTATAACCAAGGTAAAATCTAAGAAAACACAAAAAGGAAGTAAAAAGCTATAAAATGTCAAGAACTAACTCAAAATAAAAGGTGAATAACATGATAAATCATGTGTAAAAATGAACCGAACATGTTGGCGGTGAAAGAGATTCCCCGATGTCTTCTTCACTTTGAGTTTCTTGAGGTTTGTATCTCTATCCTCATGTTCTTATTTTAATCTTTTGTAGCTGTTCAAATGTCTGTGGTTTTAAAGTTTTTTTTTTTTTTTTTATAGAGATCTTCACGTTTGGGCTGTTATTTGTTTGATTTAAGTTAATTCATTAACTAGGTTTTGTTCAAAGATGGGTTTTAGATCTCGGATTCTTGTAGAAATTGCATGTGGGTTTTAGGTGTTTTGTTGTAGAAATTTCATGTTCATGAATGATAATATGTTCTTTTGATGAGTATTATTGTTTGCTGGTGGTGCGACCCCTTGGAGTTGCCCACCAGCTGCTCGACGAAATGTTTGAGAACAAATTGGTGCATGAAATAGGCATTTTGTAATATAGATTGATTGTCCTAGAACCGAACTATTTTCTTGTTGTGAAATCGCTAATTTTTTGTTTCATTTTTTCTAGCTTTGCTCTTCCCTTCGAGGCTGAGGCTGACTTCCCTCCTTTTCTAATGCAATAAACCACATCGAACTATTTTCTCTTTTGTTTTTTGTTTGTTACATCTCAGCCCACCAGAAAACTGGATCTCCTTTTTTGTTAGTATTTATTTATTACTTCCAGACCAATATTTGTTTCTTTCTACTCTGCAGCAGCTGCTCATAAAATGGACATGCGACCTATGATTCTCATGGAATGTGTTGGTTTTTACAGATAGTTAAGGCAATAAAGCCTAAGTCTCCTACTGATGTTCAATAATGGCTTACCTATTTTGGTTACGAATTATTTGATGACAACTTAATGGTGAGCTATCTTGTTACCTTTTCATGAAGAGTTATTTATGAAAAATTTACTGGCTTTAATTGAAAAACTGAAATCTGTATGTTTAATGTCTATCTCTCCTTTGTGCTTCCATGGCAGTGGTACCCTCTGAATATTGTCTTGGGTTGTGCATTCCTGATTTTCCTTCTAATTATCAGGTTTATTGTAAGTATTGATAAGTTTTTAGTCTCTCAATCTGCCCTTTATTTTTCCTATTGTTGCTTTGACTGTGAGTTCTACCCTTTATTTCTCCTATTATTGAGTTCTACCCCTTATTTCTCCTATAATTGCTCCTATTATTGAAGATGAGGTCAGTTGATGAGAAATTGATTTTTGCTAGTTACGAAATGTTCAATGGTATATTGGATATTAGATCTCTTACAGGTATCTTTCCATGCTCCTTATGAAGAGAAAAAAAAACTTCCTTGAGGTTGGAGAACCTAATGAAGGAAACTTTTTCTTCTTTCTTTTGTTCAGATTCCTATGACACTTCATATGAGGCAGTTAAGGTGTTCAAAGGGAAGAGAGTAATTGCATCCAAGGGAGAAGCATGTGCAAACTAGAGAGTGTACAAGCTTGTGTCTTATTGTGCCTGTGAAAAAATGTGCAAGAAGGCAGCTAACTCACACACCCAAGAACAAAGTGATGAAGTTCAGATGGAATTGGTAGAGTTTGTGAGCAATCACATGTAGCTCCATTATTTCCAATTAGGTTAATGCTATGGATGTGGTAGGAAGTATGTATGTGGTACGAATAAATATTGTTTAATTATGTAATAAATGTTGAATCTTGAAATTTTATGAAAGAAATAAAATTTGGGTATATATATTCATAAATAAAGTATTATGGTTGATTTTCTAGTTAAAATTGTTGTGTAGAAGCAATGCAAATAAAAACTATAAAAAGCCAGGGAACATATTAGATGATATATTCATAGAGTATCAACGACGGTTTTATTGTTAAAAGTGTCGTCTTTAATAACAATCAACGACATTTTTCTTGTAAAAACTGTCATCTTTACACATAGTCAACGACGATTTTTACAAAAAAACATCGTCTTTGAATATAATAGACGACGCTTTTGAGTAAAAGAGTCGTCTTTACAAATAATAGACGACGGGGATTTACTGTCGTGGTTTTTTGCATCAAAATATGTCGGTCAATTGCACGACGGTTAAAAATCGAATACATGACAGTGGATTACCGTCGTCTATTGCGATTTTTGTAGTAGTGGAGGGAGAAGTGAGTGTGAAAGAATTAGAGAAGATAGCGAGAGAGAGATGAGAGAGTGAGTGAGAGTGAGAGATGGTGAAAAGAGAGATGAGAGGGTGACTGAGAGTGAGAGATAGTGAAGAGAGAGATGAGAGATTAAGTGAGAGGAGTGAGTGTGAGAGAAATGGTCGGATTTGGGGAGAGGGAAAGAGAGAGGAGAGGTAAGAGTAGAGAAAGACATTGAGAAAATGGTGGAGTTATTTTGGTTTTAAAAACTGTATCACTTTGTGCGACGAAATATTATATTGGTCGCACAAAGTCTTAAAAAAAAAAATTTAACCCACCTAAATTTTAAGAGTTTTGCGTGACCAAAAAATTCCCGTGTCCCATTTTTGGTACCCGCCCAAATTTTTAGAGTATACTTTGCAAGATGAAATATAGTATTGGTCACACAAAGTCTTTAAAAAAAATTCCCATTTTTGGTGCCCGCCCAAATTTTTAGAGTATACTTTGTGCGACGAAATATAATAAATAAAAATTTTAAATTCCCATTTTTTGTGCCCGCCAAATTTTTAGAGTTTTGCGCCACCAAAAATTCCCACATCCCATTTTGGGTACCCACCCAAATTTTTAGGGTTTTGTGTGACGAATTGTTGGTCGCGCAAAAGTTTTGAGAGACAAAAAATTGGTTCGAAGCACAATATTTATAAAAATAATTGTTATGAATAGCAAAAATAAAATAATTTTATTTTACGATTGAAAATAATAAAAAA
Source organism: Prunus fruticosa (assembly GCA_018703695.1). NCBI lineage: Eukaryota > Viridiplantae > Streptophyta > Magnoliopsida > Rosales > Rosaceae > Prunus > Prunus fruticosa. The sequence continues at coordinate 17,726,015 of CM031920.1, read as the reverse complement.
ATAAAGAAATAATTTAGTTTAACAATATAAAATGTAAAAATAAGTAAATAAGGGTTAGGCGATGAAATATTGATATTCGTTGAGCAAAGTTTTCAAAAAATAATAAAAACTTATGAAAACAACTATATCTTAAAATATTTAATGTATAATTAAATAAAAAAAATTAATTGGTTTGCCTGACGCATGTTTACATTATGACGTCTTGCTATTGGTTTTTGCACAACGACTCCATTGTTATATTTTTTATAAAAAAAATTATTATTATAAAGTTTATTGAAAATGTGACTTTACTCCCTTCAATTTTTTTTTTTTTTAAAATTTACATAAAACCCACAATAATATATTTTTCTAACAAAAACTCAATCCTAACTACAGTAATAAATTTAAAGCTACTAATAAATATATATACTATTCAATTTCTTAAGTGTTATACGTACAAAATAAATAAATTTAAAGCTACTTAATAAATAAATAAATAAATATATGTAGACACGCAAACAATTCAACGATCCAACCGTCAAACTTGTTGTATATACTTTGAGATCGTATACCCCAAAAATAAAAAAAAACAAACATTCAGAGATCTACCATGGTCATCCACAGATGACGAGCACATACACTCAGCCTAACGTGTAGAGAAAACTCTTCCTCCCCACCTGCAACCCAGGACAATTCCTCAAGATTTGTTCAGAAGGTTTGGAGTGGTTTTCGAAGTTTTTTCTGATGTTCTTTGGCTGGCTCAAAATAGGTGAAAGGTTCAGGTGTGCAAGGTGGGCATGGTCGTTCTTGATGATCCCATTGTTCCCTTGCTCTATTTTCCTCCTGATGTGGCTAGCTACTTCTTTAAGGCCTACAGTGGCTATTGCTTCTTTCATTATTATTCCTTATAATAATTGGGCTCAGCCCTCTAATTTGCCCTAGTTGTGAAATCGGATTACTCAAATTGTGTTGCATGCTCTTGTTCATTTGTTTACACTACTAGAATATGTGGCTTTGGGCACCATTTTTATTTGTGGTCTTAACTGCAAGAGACACAAATAATTGTGCTCTATGTCCAAAAGCCACAGTGCAGCGACCTTTAAGCTGACGGTGTTTTATATAGGGGTTTCTATTACTATAGGACACGAATCACAAATTCATGTCAGATAATATAAAGCACAAAAAAGAGTATTTGTTGTTGTATTCTGACAGGCTACCTCTGTCACTTTATGAACTGATTAGACATATGTATAACAGACACAACTTTAGAATCCTGCTTAATGCTATACATTTTATTTTAAAAAAAAAAATTATTACAACCCAGTTGCTCACTCGCTTAGGCTGGATTCCAAACAACCCCCACCTTTTTTTTTTTCCAAGCAAGTTACACCCCAAAATTGCAAACATGAAAAAAAAATTACGAATACACAATCACATTGAATTTGAAATTTCAGCAAATTAGTAGATCTAGACACTCCGAATAGCATACAAATGCAATGATATAATATTTTCACAAGAACCAAACATCCAAAATCACTAAATAAATAAAACTTAAGAAACCAAAAACAACCAAAACAAATAACAATAATGAAATTGATACTTAGGTGACGAGGGGTAAATTTAATTAAACAACAAGACACAACAACTCAACAATCAAGAGAACACACAGAGTATGCCACAAAGTACCTGCAGTCCTAGAAGATTACTAGTGACAACCTAGGCACTCAGAAGGACCCATCAATCTAGGCATCCCCTGTAAAAATGGTGAATGAAGAGAATAGTTTGGTAGAGAAGATCTCTGTATTTTATTGATATGTGAATATACAATATAGCTACATCTTTATACAAACTGAGAGAGTCTTATTCTAGGAAGGAAATAAAACAATTGAATAACATATATACAAGGAATCAATCAACGACCCTATAATCTGGGCATATCAAATATGACTTGATTCTTTCCTTTAACACTCCCCCTCAAGTTGGAGTGTGGATATCCAAAACACCCAACTTGCTGAGATGTGAATGAAAAACAGCTTGCCCCAATGGCTTTGTGAAAATGTCAGGAATTCTGTTTTCCAGTTTGCACGTATGTTGTCTTGATTTCTCCTTTTTGAATTCTTTCTCGTCCAGTGTGGCAATCAAGTTCAATATGTTTGGTACGCTCATGGTAAACTGGATTGGCTGCAATATGTATTGCCGCTTGGTTGTCGCAGTGCAACGTTGCCGGTTCAGAATGATCAATGCACAAGTCGCGTAGTAGATATCTCAGCCAAGTGAGCTCACATGTGATTGCTGCCATTGAGCGATACTCAGCTTCAGCTCGATGATCTGGAAACAGTAGTTTGTTTCTTGGTCTTCCAAGCTATAAGAGCATTACCAAGAAAAACACAATAACCCGAGATGGACCTTCTCGTGGTGGGACATCTTGCCCAATCGGCATCACAATAACCCCGTAATATTAGGCTGCCTTGTGAGGGAAAGAGCAACCCCTGACCCGGAGCTATCTTTAAGTATCGAAGAAGGCGATGCACTGCATCTAGGTGAGGCTTTCTTGGCTGTTGCATGAATTGGCTAAGAATGTGGACGGAATATGCAATTTTCGGTCTTGTGATTGTCAAATAGATTAATCTTCCAACCAATCTGCGATAGTGTGTAGGGTCCTTGAGAGTGACACCATCTGTAGGCGTTAATTTCAAGTGCTGCTCCATAGGAAACATTGCGGGTTTTGCACCAAGTAATCCAGCCTCTTCAAGTATGTCCAGGGCATACTTGCGTTGACAAATAGAAATCCCATATTTGGATCGTGCAACTTCAACACCAAGGAAATATTTAAGTGGTCCAAGATCCTTGATGCGAAATTTTGTGTGGAGAAACCGTTTGAGACAAACAATGGCATCTTCATTATTCCCTGTGATGATCATATCGTCAACATAAAGGAGTATAGCAGTAAAAGAATTATCACACACCTTGGTGAATAAAGAATAATCAGCCCTGGATTGGTGAAAGCCAATTTCTTGAATGGCATGAGAAAACTTGTGGAACCAACTGCGAGATGCTTGTTTAAGCCCATACAAAGACTTGTTGAGTCGGCATACAACTCTCTCCCCTGTCGACGAAACCCGGAGGAGGCTGCATGTAGACTTCTTCTTGGAGATCACCATGAAGAAAGGCATTTTGCACATCAAGTTGATGCAAAGACCAATTGCGAATGGCAGCAACAGACAAGAGGCATCGCACAGGAATGAGTTTGGCAACAGGAGCAAAAGTCTCCTTGTAATCAATTCCTTCACGTTGAGTAAATCCTTTGGCCACAAGACGCGCCTTGTAGTGTTCAACTGTACCATCGGAGTTATACTTGATTTTGAAGACCCACCGACATCCAATGGCTCGGTGACCAGAAGGTAATGGCATTATGGTCCAAGTATTATTGGCAGCAAGAGCATCAAGTTCAGTCCTGCATAGCCTCAACCCATTTTGGATCTGCACTAGCCTGTTCATAAGAAACTGGTTCTGCCAAGTGGGATATGTTGGTCACAAAAGAACGATAAGCATCAGACAAGTGGGAGTAAGAAACATACCGAGTCAACGGATAGCGTGTGCTCGACGTGGCAGAGGTGGCACTGGGGTCAAGCAAATTGGCGTGATAAACATGATAATCACGAAGCTTGATGTTAGGCTGAGGAACACGGTCAGAACGACAAAGCTGAGGCTCAGAAGAGGGGTTGGGATAGCAGGTGTTTGGTTGGAGAGGTCTTGCTGGTGTTCAGGGACATGGAGAATAGGAGGTGGAGTCGTTGAGGGGTTAGGTGACAAGTGGGGACTATCGTGAATGTTTATATCTGGGCCGACAATGGGAGATGGGTTGGAGAGATTTGAGTTACCAACTGGAGAAGAGGATGAGGAGTCAGCTGGGCCAATAAGGTCATCTGGGCTATGAGAGAGGTCTTGAGGTAGTGGTAAGACCGGACTTCTTGTATCATCATCATAATTGACAGGTTGGGTCGAGAATGGAAAAACATGTTCATAAAATTTGATATCCCTAGAGGTGGAAAATTTCTTGGTTTCGAGATCAAAGACGCGATAACCTTTTTGGCCAAGGGGATAACCAACAAAAATGCAACGCCTAGCTCGTTTATCAAATTTGTGAATATGGTGAGTATTTGTTGCATAGCAAAGGCAACCAAAAACACGCATGTGCGTATAAGTAGGAGGAGTGTGATGAAGCATGTCATATGGGGATTTGTGAGAAAGGAGAGGTGTAGGTAATCTGTTTATGAGATAACATGCTGTTTGGATACTTTCTCCCCAAAAAGACAATGGTAAATGAGCCTGGAATCTAAGAGCCCTCCCCACATTTAAAAGATGACGATGCTTGTGCTCAACAACCCCATTTTGTTGAGGCGTTGAGGGACAAGAATGTTGGAAAAATACGCCATTGTCATCAAAAAAATTTCGCATGGATATGAATTCTGCCCCATTGTCAGCACGCAAAGACTTAATGCGACAGTTAAATTGGGTTTGCACCCAAGAAAAGAAGGATTTCAACAATGACTGTGTTTCTGATTTAAAGCTCATAAGATGAATCCATGTAAAACGAGAATAATCATCTACAATAGTTAAAAAATAACGCCCTCCAGAGTGTGAAGTAACTCTGTGAGGCCCCCAAATGTCACAATGGATCAAATCAAAAGGAGCTACGGATTTAATCAAACTAGAAGAAAAAGGTAAACGAGTCTGTTTGGCTAAGGGACAGACATCACAATTATTGGAAAAATCAAAAACAACTTCAGGGATGCTTTTGGATAAAGCTTGGAGAGGGGCAGCAGATGAGTGTCCAAGACGTTGGTGCCAGAGGCAGGAATGGCGGTTGACATGATGTACTAGGTATGGGTTTTGTTGGCGTGTGATGTAGTAGAGCCCTTTATGTTGCTTGCCCAGGCCAATCATCCTCTTCGTAGCCACGTCCTGCACAACACAAAAAGTGGGGAAGAATGTCACTATACATCCCAAAGCTTGAGTGAGTTTGCTAACAGACAAAAGATTGACTCGAAATTTTGGTACATGTAGAACACCATCAAGAACTAAATCCTTGGTCAATTTAACAGAACCAACCGATGTGATTTCAGCGTGTCCACCATCAGGTAATTCAACAAAGTCATTTTGTGAAGGAGTCATGTGATTCGAGGGCACGGAATGGGATATGTGATCCGTTGCCCCACTGTCTACTATCCAATGCAGAATGGAGTGAGATGCATGTACTGTGTTATAACATGTAGGGGTAACAATACCTGTGGCTTTAGCAAAAGGTGGTGTATTACCATTCTCTTTGCGAAGCGGCGCCATGAGTTGAGTGTACTCCTCGGTGATGAATGTGGGCTTCTCATTAGGAGTGGTAGTTGGTGTCTGAGTTGACTCCACAAAGCTTGCTTGAGTATTATGTGCAGCTGATTTCCTTCGGTTGGGTGGCTTCACATTTTTGCCATGTAGCTTATGGCCCACGGGAAAACCATGGAGAAAATAACAGCGATCGACGCTGGTCATTCTTGGTCACAATAGCTGCACTTTAAGGGAGTCAGATTCCCTTGGGCTGCAGTTGAACGGCTGGGTTGAGCAACCTTCATCGCATGATGACCGGTATTACTATCACGTCGTGCAGCTACTTCAACCTGTCGTTCTTGCTGGAGTATCAAGGCATGGACCTTGCGTGTGTCAAGAAGGGGTTGCATCATCAAAATCTATCCCCGGACGGCGGCGTAGTCTCATTGAGTCCCATAAGGAACTGCATGACTCTTTCTTTCTCTTCTCGTGCAGCAACTTTCTTCAATCCTCCACACGTGCATGATAAAGTGTCATGTTAGGAAGACAACTCGTCCCAAAGTGCCTTCATCTTGGTGTAATAAGCTCGAGACAGATTGTTGTCCCTGCGATGTTCAACAATTTCTTGTTGGATTTGGTAAATTCTGGAATCATTGCCCCTGAAAACCTCTCTTTGAGGTCATTCCAAACTTCAGCCGCTGTTTTGGCATAGATCACGCTGCCGACAATGTCCGGATGTACTGAATTCAAGATCCACGACAATACCATGTCGTTGCATCGTTGCCAAATGGAGTGTTTCGCATCTATAGATGTTGGGGCTTTGACAGACCCATCGACAAAGCCAATCTTATTCTTTGCGCTAAGATTGAGACGCATAGATCGACTCCATTGCCCATAGTTGTATCATTCAAGAAGCCTGGAGACCAAAACAATTCCCGGATGATCCGAGTGATGCAAGGTGAGCGGGTTCCAAACATCAATTGGTTTCTCTGTGGATTTTGCTTCACCCATCTTGTTGTGTTGTGTTGTAGCGGAAGGTGTTTGGGTTTCTAGAGTCACCAGAATCGGTGCTCTGATACCATGTAAAAATGGTGAATGAAGAGAATAGTTTGGTAGAGAAGATCTCTGTATTTTATTGATATGTGAATATACAATATAGCTACAGCTTTATACAAACTGAGAGAGTCTTATTCTAGGAAGGAAATAAAACAATTGAATAACATATATACAAGGAATCAATCAACGACCCTATAATCTGGGCATATCAAATATGACTTGATTCTTTCCTTTGACACTGTGCTAGCAACAACTATGGTGAAAGTGTGTGAAGTCATCAATATCAAGTAAACAGCAAACAGCAGATATAGATGACTAGTCAACCACCAAGAACAGAAACCCAGATAAATTTAGAGATACGCAAGAGCAGGTTTTGTTTACCCAGAAACCCACCATTGGGAAAAACTGGAGTCATCAACCGACTAGGCAATCCACTAAGTAGAAAAAGATTCTTACAAAGCATAACAAGCAAGCTCAAGCAAAACCTAGATCTATTTAGGAAGATGAGCTTTACCTCCTTTGTGCAATCTTCTTCTCCAACTTAGCAAAGCTCGAAGCTCAGTTCTTCATGGCAATGGCAGCTCCTTCTCCATCTCGATCATCCCATGGCACTAGCTTGCAAGCTCCAAGTTAGAACGAAGCCAAACTTTGGATTTACGGAAAAAAGACCAATTTCTTCAAGAAACCATACTCTTGAAGAAATCAGTCACGAATCCAATCTAGTTCAATATGAGAGAATGATTTAAATAGCTAGATGCAGATTCATATTTCAAAAGCAGTTTTTCAAAACGAAATCAATTAGAAAAACTCATTGAAGAAATATATGGTTTACTCTTAAGGAAGAAGAAGAGAAAGATGGCAACCCAAACTTTCCAAAACTTTCACACATGAGAGGCGGCTTCCAAAAGAGGAATTCATCAGCCTTTACAGACCAAAGATTCCCTTAGGTCAAAAAGCCACATGGCAGCTGAGAAAAGAAAAATGAATAGGACAAAACAGTTATCCAGCTGGAAATCCTCCAGAGCAAGGATGACTAGTCATAATTTATGAAAACAATTTTAATGCATGATATGCAATGCATGATTTTACCTTTGTCAAATTGCTTGAACCGCCATAGGATAGATGAGAGTTAAGAACACTTAGAGATGCTAATCTTAATCTAACCTTGAGCTTGATAAATACATATAAAAGTCCTATTACAAAATTGTCAAGGGAAGCCAAAAGAATTAGTCAAAATTCATACATTAACAAATAACATTAATTGAAATTCCGTAAGAGTATGACCCACCCATTCCTAAATGAAATTCAAAATTGAAAAACAACATAGGGCATCAAACACAGGTTGCTGCCCCGTAGAACATCTCAAGATTGCTTGGCCTCTAATGCCTCGGTTTTGTAATACTTGGAGCATTAGAATCGTGACCACCGTTGCGGCAACCCCATCTCCCAGTTACGAGAACCCATACCCACCAAAGCTTGACATCAAGGGTCTGATTTGCATTTTCCACTTCAAGGATATGGAGATAGAGGGAGAGAGCTATCCCAAAAAAAAAAAAAGATGAAAGGAGATGGAGTCTACAGATTTGGGCAGTAGAGTGGATTTGATTTGGAGGCAGCAGTGAGAGAGAGAGAGGGGTAGATGTGACATAAGAACGATTGAGAGGTTCTTTAGGGGAGGGGGGAAATAGAGAAACGATGAGAAGTTCTTAACAAGTTCTTTTGGGAGGGGAAGAAGGCTTGAATAAAGAAGAAAGGATGGGTTAGATATTTTCTAGGGTTGGAAAAGATTAGGGGAGGCGTGTGTTTTTAAACTTTGCTATCCATTAAAAATAAAACATATTTATTTTTTCTTTTGTTCTTTTTTAACTTTGAAGATAAAAAGTAGAAATAGGGAAATAACTGGACTGTGTAAAAAAGTAGAAATAACTGGGCACAAATGTAGTTTTTGTGTTTTAGCATTGTCAAATCTGTCAGATAGAGACACAATTATTTGTGTCTACACAAGTAAATGATCTTACTTTTTCTGAATAATTTGTCAGATGGTATTTATCATTTACATTAAATTGACATTTGGCACAATTCTTTGTGTCCAATAAAAATTTGTGCTTTATGTAAATTGATTTGACACAATTATTTGTGTTTTATACGAAAAGAGCACGAATAAAACTTATTTGTGCTCAATGTTAGAGAAAAGGGCACCATAGCTATATTTGTGCTCTTAAGTTTGTGGTTTTTGACCAGTTTTTTAGTAGTGTTAGTTCCGTTAGTTTGGATTTCTTCCACTGATGGTTAGTTTTCTTTACCTGTCTGGCCAACTTTGGATGTGCTTCTACTATGTAATAAAATACGTAGTTTGTTTTTATACGTTGGTTGGTTGTTCATAATTGAGTTTTCCAGCTATTGGATACAAGTCCATCTTTCCAAACTCAACCACACTCAGCAAACTAACAAAGTGCTTTGTTTATAAAGTCTTTTGAAAAATTGGAATCTTTCGATGTGAGACACAATCAAGGTATTTGCTTTCAAACTCACAGTAATCAATTTATTTGTACCAAACATGCATTTGTTTGTATCTGTTTGATATTCTGGGATGGAAGAAAATGGTCGCAGGCTCACAGTGCTCGTCAGATAAAGTATACATTTAATTCACCCTAAAAATTAAATAAGACGATGAGACTCTGGCAATGTGAAAGGCACTTATATTATTTGTCCTGAGCATCTTAAGGAAAAATCCCCCTAAAGCCAAATTCACAAAAAAAATACAAAGTACAATCCACAAAAAAGACATCAATAATAAAATCAGGAGGTTCTTCCAACCAAGTCCTAAAATTGCCAATGTTAAGGTGCATAGTTAATTACTTATCCAGCTGATTGGTTCTAGCAACCTAATAAAATAAATTTAAAACAAAGACTCAACTTTTGTTTTTTTCCCAACCTAATAAATAAATTTTAAAAAGCTAATTAACTTTGAGTTCCTCTTAAAAGGAGAGACTCAATTGCTTCCAACAATTCGATTATAATAATTTTGCTCCTGAAAAAAATATTTAATAATAATAATATTTGAAACCTCAATTATGTTAGTGTAATTTTTGAAAATTCAGGTGTTTTGTAAGAAGATGAAAAACCTGGCTGCTGTGTGTGAGTGCAAATAAGTCATAGTTATATTGCCCCTAGCCAGCCAGCATATTGACTTATAGAAACTTCCTAGTAAACACCTCACCTTCTTTCAGCCGAATGCGTACCGCGTACACTTGATTGTTTCGTTTGTATTAAACTCTTTATACAATTAGGGATTTGTCCATGAAGTTTCTCGTGTGTGTGTCTATATATATATATATATATATATAACATGCAGTTAAGGCTTGCTAGGGTCATTTCATTTCCTCATAAAAAAGAGAGATCGAGATTAATTGGGCTCTCTCAATCGCTTCCAACACTTAAGTGCTCTCATCGCAATGGCCCCCGAATGGATCAAGAAGAGTAGTAAGGCTGTGCGTAACCCCTTTGCCATATTTTCAGGTAAAACCCAGAAGTCGGACAATTTGTCAGCATCTAGTCCAGAGAGGAGGAGTGAAAAATCTAAGCTTAACCGCTTTATTGCCTACTTATCAAGTAAAACCCAGAAGTCGGACAATTTCCCAGCATCTCCATCTCGTCCAGAGAGGAGGAGTGAAAAATCTAAGCTTAACCTCTTTCGCCTACTGTTCAAGTAAAACCCAGAATCCGGACAATTCCTCACCATCTCGACCTCATTAATATAGGTGAAAGGTTCAGGTGTGCAAGGTGGGCATGGTCGTTCTTGATGATCCCATTGTTCGCTTGCTCTATTTCCTCCTGATGGCTAGCTACTTCTTTAAGGCCTACAGTGGCTTCTTTCATTAATATTCCTCATAATAATTGGGCTCAGCCCTCTGATTTGCCCTAGTTTCTTTCTCATTTATGTAATCGGATTACTCAAATTGTGTTGCGTGCTCTTGTTCATTTGCTAAGTACCGTTAGTTTGGATTTCTTCCACTGATGGTTAGTTTTCTTTACTTGTCTCGCGAACTTGGATGTGCTATTCTACTACGTAATAAAATATGTGGTTTGTTTTTGTGCATGTGTTTTCTGGTTATTAGATACAAGCCCATCTTTCCAAACTCATCCACACTTGGCAAACCGACAAAGTGCTTTGTTTATAAAGTCTTTGACAAATTGGAATCTTTCGATGTGAGACAAAATCCAGGAGGGAAGAAAATGGTCGCAAGCTCACATAGCTCGTCAAATAAAGTATACATTTAATTTTCCCTAAAAATTAAAGGGTTTGTCCAATATAGGTCCCTACAATTTCTATTTCCTAACATATACCCATCATTCTATAAATCTATATGTAAAATCCAATTTCAACCTTACATGACCAGTATGATATAATAGGTCATAATATTCCTATGTTTTTACATCCTTGCCATCATACTTCATATTTTATTTATAATTTATTTCAAGCACTTCATTAACTATCATAATTGTAATTAAAACTCCCTATTAATAGCATAGCAATCACCTCATTTCTTTTGGTTGACATTCCCTCTAACATATTGCCCAAACATATCGCCCTCTAACATATTGCTCCCTATTATGTACATATGAAAAATATAAATATAAATGTATATGTATAAAAATATAGGTATATTATTTACCAAAAAAATTAACAAAAATAGGTCAGTTACTTTGTAATTGAAATTTCCGTACAATTTTCATAAATTAAAAATAGGTACACAATAATTTATAGAAAATAGGTATGTCGTATAATTGAAATTTATGCACATTTTTTATAAATTAAAAATAGGTGCATTATTTAGAAGGAAAAAAATAAGTTCATTATACTAGGTAAATTGTTTTACTAGATATAAATTATTAGATAAAAAAATAGGTACATTATTTAGAGAAAAAAAATAGATACAAAATTTAGCAAAAAAAATAGGTTCATTATACTAGGTAAATTGTTTATATAGGTACATTATTAGAGAAAAAAAAATAGGTACATTATTTAGATAAAAAAATAGATACAAAATTTAGCAAACAAATAGGTTCATTATACTAGGTAAATTGTTTTAATAGGTACATTATTAGAGAGAAAAAAAAAAGGTACATTATTTAGAGAGAAAAAATAGATTCATTTTTAAAAAATTGTTTTCATAAACCAAACAACAAAAAGATGATCAAATTATTTTTCATAAAACAAGTAATTGGTACTTTATTTAGAGAAAAAAAAATAGGTACATTATTTAGAGAAAAAATATGTTCATTACAAAAATTGTTTTTCAAAAAACAAACAATAAATAGATTATCAAATTATTTTTCAACATAATTAGAATGTACACTATTATTCATAAAACTATAATAAAATAGAATACTAGTCGTATAATTCATAAAAGGAAAACAACATTAATTCCTAAATTTAATATTGAATTTAAATTACTAATAAGTTAAATAGATTACTAGTTGTAATTCATAAAAGGAAAACAACATTAATTCAAAAATATATTACTAATACTTTAATATGGAATTTAATATTTAATTTCAAATAAGTTTCTAAATTAATTCCTACATCCATTAACTATTTGGAGATCTTTCCAAATTCAACGTGTGTCATTAGTTACACCGTCTGATAACATATTAACTTATAAATAAGGGTAGTTTTGGAATCCAAAAAATACAATAAATCAGATTTTAAGTTATATTAGGTAACTTGCTCAGTTGGATCCTAATCATCGGGTATTATTTGAAAAAATTGGGTATTTTAAAAAGAAAACTAAAGGAAATGGTTGTAGGTGATTTAAAATAAATTTTATGGGTCTAAGCTCAATTTACTAAAAATTAAATAAGACGACGAGACTCTGGCAAGTGAAAGGCGCTTATAGTATTCATCTTGAGCATTTTAAGGAAATTTCATATGTTTTTTTTTTTTTTTTTTAAGAGAATAGCCTAAAAAGAGACTGAGATTTAGAGGATTAGACAAACATCCCTACACTACACATAAGGGTTTGGTCGTTAAACTAACCAAGTAGCCTACCCTCCTTCCGCATAGCAAGCAAAACCTTTACCACCACCCCCCAAAAAAAAAAAATTCCCCTGAAGCCAAAGTCACAAAAAATTACGTAGTACAATCCACAAAAAGGACATCAATAGTACAACAAGGGGTTGTTCAAACCAAGTCCTAAAATTCCCAATGTTTAAAGAAAATTTCGCAATTTTGTGAGTCACCACATAGCTATGTGACGGATATGGGTGAATGTTGCGTAGATTCAGCTGCACCAAAATGGGTTCAACTGCATCCTCAACTTGTGATACTCGCAAGTGCACGAGCCGTTCGGTAGCATAGCATATGTAAGTGCGAGGTCGATTCCAGGGATTGGTGATTGAATGATCTAATTCAGTTTTCCTACACAAAACATAAATGAAAACAAAAGAATATAAAACAAGGATTTTGTACAGCATTTGAGAACTTGAGAATTTGGAAGAGAATGTGTTTGGGAAGCTTGAGGATTTTGGAAGAGAAAGAGAAAGGTGTTTTGAGAACTTGGGGAATGTTCGTGAACTTGGAGAATTGAGAACTTAGGGAAGGGAGAGAAATGTGTTTGTGAAGTGTTTGAGACATGGAGAATTTGATGAAGGAAGGGAGAAGTGTTTGAAAAAATTTAGAAGAAGAGAGGGGGGAGAAGTAAGTGTTTGAGATTTAGTAAAGAAAAATGAAAAGTGTTTGAGATTTAGTACAAGGATCTTATTACAACAATTGAGAACTACAAATGGAAACTAAGAGAATTTGAGGGAGAGAAGGGAAGGGAGCTCTAGAGAAGTGTTTGAGAGCTCCCCCCTTGGGGGTGTGATTACAAGCTTAGAGAACTTCCCTATTTATAGGCCTAGGGGAAGTGAAAATCTGAATTATACAATAGAGTTCACTAACCACACTCACTTCACCAACTTACAACACTTAATTCACCTAACACACTATTGCATTTGAAAACAATTCTTCATGTCATTAAGCTTAGTGTTGCATCATCCACTTCAACTTCAATTAATTCATTTGGCTGCTGCAAAATTCCACTCAAAAATAAGTATTGAATATGCTTCACCAAACTTTCCCACAATCAACAACACTTCATCATGCATATGTCATGCATGACAATGCATTGCAGCCAGCTTGTGGGCTCGTTTTGGGCTTGTGGCTCCATCCTGAAAAATCTGGAAAAATATGGATCTTGAAGCTCTTTGAATTATCTTTCCAAGCATATGCAGCCCAACTCAAGGAAAAATCGGGAAGGCCTTCAAATGTGATATTTGGCCCAGTAACGCAAATGCTGCCGAATTTTACTTTAAGTTGCCAAAACATATATAACTTTCTCCAGAAGACTCGGAATCATGAACCGTAAAATTCTACAGAAAATAGACTTCCGTAGCTTTCCAATGATGTATGGCTCATTATCTGGTTCTTCTTGAGCAAGTACAGTCTAATCCGTGAAGTTGACTGATCTACAGACACCGTTTTGAGCTAACTTGTCTCCAAAATGCAATTAGTGAGTCTCAAGCTTATAACACTGAAACAAGCACAAAACTTATTAAAAGCACAAGTTTAACTCAAAAACATAACCAAATTATAAGTTAGAAGGGTACAAAATGATATGTAATTATGCACCGATCAGTGAAACATACTCCAGTGACTTGTGAAATCATAAACATAAACTTAATGCCCTCTGCCAGTGGACCAATTTGGGATCGATCCAGTGATGGGTTTTTAAGCGCCGTCACGATTTGGAGCGCATCACTTTCACAACAAACATTTGTAAAACCCCTTTCTATCACCAAAGCTACACCCTCCCTAGCTGCCAAAACCTCACAGTGTAAAGCTGAGAAAATATTATCAAATCTCTTGGCTCTCCCTGCAATAAAATTTCCATATGTTCCTAAATGGAGACTCCAGCGGTGTGCTAGCGCAAGGCAAATATGTTTATTGAAAGTTCATCCAGTCTTTCCCTCTTTTCCTCTAGGCTTACGTACATGAGCATCTCTAGTGAAAGAATAATTAATACTTATTAATGGATAGATATTTTATTGAAATGAAGCACGTTGAGATATAAATGAATTTCATAATCATCTTTTTTGTGGGGGGTGGGGGTTGGGGGTTGGCGGGGTGTACGCTATATATTTAAAGGCAATAACGCAGGGATGGAAGTTGTCTTTCTATCTAATATTATTTTATATCTTCAGAGTTTGTCTAAAATTAACTAAGGGCAATAATATTAACTCAATTGACCTTCAGGGAAGCTCGGATTAGCGATCTCCGGGCACAAAGGGAAACTTTTTGGGATGAATACGTCTGAAGGAAAATTTCAGGTAACTGATCCTCCATCTTTCTGACTAACACTTTGCTTTTGAATCGACATTGATTAAGGAAAGTTTCTATTTTACATTCGAAATTAATTACAGCTTTTCTCTTCTTCTTGTTTTCCCTTAACTAGCTTATCTCCTCCTCCTCCGCTCTGCTCACCGGCACGTTCGGCTTAAGCAATCAGGAAGCCGAGGGAAGTCTTGCAGCAGAGGATGATGTACAGACACAGAAAAGTGCGTGGAAGAAGACGCTTATTAGTAAGCTGGGGAATGTACATCAGAGAGAATACTTGAGCATCTATGGCCGCGGAAGAAAGAAAAAAATAAGAGGGGATTATTGCATCTACAGAGTTCCAGATAAACTTCGAAAAGTCAAGGAGGATGCCTACCTCCCTGGCGTTGTCTCAATCGGACCATTACATCAAGACAAGCAGAACCTGGCACCCATGGTCCAATACAAATGGTCTTACTTGGTATCCTTTCTTGATCAGCAACCAGAAGATGCTGAACCAAAACACTCTAGAAAATGCGCTACAAAATGCTTGGAAGAGTGCATCAACGCTATTCATGGTTTAGATGAAGTGGTTCGCCAGTGCTACACTGAAAAGAACAACTACACAGAGTATGAGCTTGCAGAAATAATGTTACTTGATGGTTGCTTCATATTGGAACTTTTCCTTAGGTTCGACCGCAACTTAAATTATATGAAGCAAGAAGATCTCAATTCTGATCCAGTATTGAGAAGTGCTTGGATGACTGCAGCTCTTCAGCATGATCTGGCATTACTGGAAAACCAGATCCCTTTTTTCATTCTCGAACTTTTGTATGATACAATCAAGCCTCATATCACCAAGTGCAAACCACCAGACTTGGTGGCTAGCCTTGCTCTGAACTTCTTCCACATTTTGAGCCAAAAGAAGTTCAACAACGAAGAGCCCGAGGGCACAGGGTTCAAGCATTTGCTAGATCTCTTGCACAAATTCTATTTCCACCCACCTGGTGGTCACTTGTCAATCCCAGTGGAATCCATTTCTGGAAATGAACATCGTGCTGGAGGCGCAGTGCACGAAATAATTTCATGCCTTGTCAGGAAAATAACAAGAGGAAAGCAGACTCCATGCCTTCCTCGTCATCATCCACGCGATCTAAAAGGTGATGAAAAGTGCGGCTTCAAGTATAGCGCTTCAGATCTTTTGGAGTCTGGAATCGAGCTTCAAGTTGGGTCAAGTATGCAGGACACTTTGTTGGAAATAACTTTCAGGCGTGGTGTAATTATAATTCCCCAAGTGCGGATTCACGAGACAACCAGCTCACTCTTGAGGAACCTGATTGCTTATGAGCAATGTAGTCTTAGCAGTACGCATAGCGTTACATCATATGCCTTCCTCTTGAAGAGTCTCATCGGTTCCTCACGGGACATCAACCTGCTCCGGACAAGAAATATCATAGAGCAAAATAATCGGATGGGAGACAAAGAATATTTGGCTCAATTCGAAAGCATTCTAGATCAAGTTGCTATGAAGGACGACTTCTGCTTTGGTGCTTTGTTCGACCAAGTGAATAAATACCGTACGTCCTGGTATAGTTTGAGCAGACTTCGAGTATTTTTGTCGGTGCAATATCAAAGGCAAAAAAGAATCCTTTGCACCACATATTTCTCTACTACATGGAAAGTCATATCACTCGTGGCTGGAATTTTACTTCTCCTCCTCACTTCCTTACAGACATACTACACAATTCATCCTCGCTGACACTTTCTAGTTAATTCATGCCTTTTTTTTCTTTCTGCTTTTCTATTTCTTACTAAAAATTAGGGTTCCGTTGCGCAGTTGGACCATCTATATATGAGTTTGATTAAGCTTTTGCTTGATTTAAGCTTCCTCCTATAAAATGAGTATGTTCAGCTTTAAGCTTTCAATATTTGTCCATGTCTAATTGTAGGTTTGAAATTGATCTTCTAAACAAAATTTAATTTTCATCATCTGCCTCGATTCAAAATCCGGCATGATTTATTAATTCAATTTTGGGGCTTTGGTTGAATTATAAATTGCAAGTGGTCGAAGAAAGAGAGGAGGCCAGTGGTGATTTTGTGAGTGGTCGGCCAAGCCACCGACGACGGAGGGATGAGGTGAGCTTGTCGTGAGGGAGTGGGGTTGGCTAGGGGTGAGCTTGTCAGCTGTCCATCCACAACTGCCAACGGCACATACTGATCATGATGTGGAGGTTGGAGCCTTGATTTGTAGACCAGTGGTCTTAAGTTCAAATCCTCATGGCATCTAGGGAGTGTGTGTGAGAAAAACCTCATTTGCCCTTTCTAACTTTTCCAAGTACACATTCCAATTGTCAATTTGAAAATAAAACGAATGAGTAAATTTGTTTCTAATTGGAACCCCATCCTCTGACCCTCCTGAGGTTTGGCCTTCACCACCATTCAAAAGCATGTAATCTCCGTGCATAAAATTCATGCAAGTACAACTTTAAACATACTACGCCATTCACCCGGCTCACTAGCTAATATTGCTTGCTTCATATGCTCTGTATTTTTGTTATAAAATCAATGAGGTTGGGGCTGGAGGATTTCTCCTGCTCCATCCTTTGAGTTTAGTCATTTATGTTATGTATTTTAAAGATTCTCCTTGTATATAATGAGTTTTTATCATCTTAGTTTATTATGTTTTCCCAATTTACATATATATACACAAATGGGAGAGAATTAATCCTATCACTATTGGATACATCGGTGCGTGAGTCTATCTCTTTAATCACATGACTTTGTAAGAGATCTATCTCAAAGAGAATCTTTTTTAACAAGGCCTCTCTCTTCCGGGAAGGAACCGAGTCAAGTCAAATCAAGTGAGGGATAATGTAAACTCATTTTGGTAAACATAGAAAAGTAATTGTGACCTTTTTTCTTCCCTCCTGCTCCTCCTTGATTGGAATATTGGATCAAAATGTCAGTCCAAATAAGATACAAACAAATGCGTGGTTGGTCCAAATAAATTAATGTATATATGCTTCTTGTTTTTTCTTCTGGATATATTAGAGTTAATTAATATGTGAGAGCTAGGTCGTTGATTCTTCCAATTTTTTACTCGGAGTATTATATGGGGTTGTTTACTAGGAGATGTACACTGTAGTAGTCAATTTTTCCAATTATTTAGCAGCCTTCAATGTTTTTTCCAGCTAAGCATGCAATTGTTTTGAATTTGAAGGTTGCTGCTGTTGCTTAGGTAATTAAGTACGTCATATCTTTTCGTCATAGGTTTTCCAAAATTTTAAATTAATCATAGAGCACCCAATCATAGACTAGTGTTTTGGTTCAGCATCTTCTGGTTGCTGATCAAGAAAGGATACCAAGTAAGACCATTTGTATTGGACCATGGGTGCCAGGTTCTGCTTGTCTTGATGTAATGGTCCGATTGAGACAACGCCAGGGAGGTAGGCATCCTCCTTGACTTTTCGAAGTTTATCTGAAATTTTCCTTTAGACGTACTCATCCCAAAAAGTTTCCCTTTGTGCCGGGCGATCGCTAATCTGAGCTTCCCTGAAGGTCAATTGAGTTAATATTATTGCCTTTAGTTAATTTTAGACAAAATCTGAAGATATAAAATAATATTAGATAGAAACACAACTTCCATCCCTGCTTTATTACCTTTAAATATATAGCGCACACCCCACCAACGCCCAACCCCCACCCCCAAAAAAAGTTCAGGTGACATTTCCACAAAAATCCCTTATGAAATTCATTTATATCTCAACGTACTTCATTTCAATAAAATATCTATCCATTAATAAGTATTATTCTTTCACTTGAGATGCTCATGTACATAAGCCTAGAGGAAAAGAGGGAAAGACTGGATGAACTTTCAATAAACATATTTGCCTTGCCCTTCACACCGCTGGAGTCTCCATTTAGGAACATATGGAAATTTTATTGCGGGGAGAGCCAAGAGATTTGATAATATTTTCTCAGCTTTACACTGTGAGGTTTTGGCAGCTAGGGAGGGTGTAGCTTTGGTGATAGAAAGGGGTTTTACAAATGTTTGTTGTGAAAGTGATGCACTCCAAATTGTGACGGCGCTTAAAAACCCATCACTGGATCGATCCCAAATTGGTCCAGTGGCGGAGGACATTAAGTTTATGTTTATGATTTCACAAGTCACTGGAGTATGTTTCACCCATATCCGTCACACAGCTATGAAGTGACTCACAAAATTGCGAAATTTTCTCTAAACATTGGGAATTTTGGGACTTGGTTTGAACAACCCCTTGTTGTACTATTGATGTCCTTTTTGTGGATTGTACTACGTAATTTTTTGTGACTTTGGCTTTAGGGGAATTTTTTTTTTTTTGGGGGGTGGTGGTAAAGGTTCTGCTTGCTATGCGGAAGGAGGGTAGGCTACTTGGTTAGTTTAACGACCAAACCCTTATGTGTAGTGTAGGGATGCTTGCCTAATCCTCTAAATCTTAGTCTCTTTTTAGGCTATTCTCTTTTTAAGTATTTTTATAAAAAAAACATACGAAATTTCCTTAAAATGCTCAAGATGAATAATATAAGCGCCTTTCACATTGCCAGAGTCTCATCGTCTTATTTAATTTTTAGGGCAAATTAAATGTATACTTTATTTGACGAGCTATGTAAGCTTGCGACCATTTTCTTCCCTCCCGGATTTTGTCTCACATCGAAAGATTCCAATTTCTCAAAGGAAAATGATAGGCTTACCACATTTTTCATACCATATCTCTAATAGAGGTGGGCTCCATAATGTGGTATGAAAAATGTGGTAAGCCTAGCATTAACCTTTGTCAAAAGACTTTATAAACAAATCACTTTGTCGGTTTGCCAAGTGTGGTTGAGTTTGGAAAGATGGGCTTGTATCCAATAGCCAGAAAACACACGCACAAAAACAAGCTATATATTTTATTACGTAGTAGAATAGCACATCCAAGTTCGCAAGACAAGTAAAGAAAACTAACCATCAGTGGAAGAAATCCAAACTAACGGTACTTAACAAATGAACAAGAGCACGCAACACAATTTGAGTAATCCGATTACATAAATGAGAAAGAAACTAGGGCAAATCAGAGGGCTGAGCCCAATTATTATGAGGAATATTAATGAAAGAAGCCACTTTAGGCCTTAAAGAAGTAGCTAGCCACATCAGGAGGGAAATAGAGCAAGCGAACAATGGGATCATCAAGAACGACCATGCCCACCTTGCACACCTGAACCTTTCACCTATATTAATGAGGTCGAGATGGTGAGGAATTGTCCGGATTCTGGGTTGCAGAGTTTACTTGACCCAGTTACGGTTAGATTTTGTACTGATCCTCACTGGACGAGATGGAGATGCTGGGAAATTGTCCGACTTCTGGGTTTTACTTTTACCGAAGGCAAGGGCGTTACGCATATATTTTGCACTGATCTTCTGTAGACGAGATGCTGAGAAATTGCCCGACGTCCGGGTTTTACCTGACCAGAAGGCAAAGGGGTTACGCACAGCCTTACTACTCTTCTTGATCCATTCGGGGGCCATTGCGATGAGAGCACTTAAGTGTTGGAAGCGATTGAGAGAGCCCAATTAATCTCGATCTCTCTTTTTTATGAGGAAATGAAATGACCCTAGCAAAGCCTTAACTGCATGTTATATATATATATATATATATATATATATATATATATATATATATATATATATATATAGACACACACACGAGAAACTTCATGGACAAATCCCTAATTGTATAAAGAGTTTAATACAAACGAAACAATCAAGTGTACGCGGTACGCATTCGGCTGAAAGAAGGTGAGGATTTTACTAGGAAGCTTCTATAAGTCAATATGCTGGCTGGCTAGGGGCAATATAACTATGATTTATTTGCACTCACACACAGCAGCCAGGTTTTTCATCTTCTTACGAAACAACTGAATTTTCAAAAATTACACTAACATAATTGAGGTTTCAAATATTATTATTATTAAAAAAAAAAAATTCAGGAGCAAAATTATTATAATCGAATTGTTGGAAGCAATTGAGTCTCTCCTTTTACGAGGAACTCAAAGTTAATTAGCTTTTTTAAATTTATTTATTAGGTTGGGAAAAAAAACAAAAGTTCAGTCTTTGTTTTAAATTTATTTTATTAGGTAGCTAGAACCAATCAGCTGGATAAGTAATTAACTATATGCACCTTAACATTGGCAATTTTAGGACTTGGTTGGAAGAACCTCCTGATTTTATTATTGATGTCTATTTTGTGGATTGTACTTTGTAATTTTTTGTGAATTTGGCTTTAGGGGATTTTTCCTTAAGATGCTCAGGACAAATAATATAAGTTCCTTTCACATTGCCAAAGTCTCGTCGTCTTATTTAATTTTTAGGGCGAATTAAATGTATACTTTATCTGACGAGCACTGTGAGCCTGAGACCATTTTCTTCCCTCCTGGAATATCAAACAAATACAAACAAATGCATGTTTGGTACAAATAAATTGATTACTGTGAGTTTGAAAGCAAATACCATGATTGTGTCTCACATTGAAAGATTCCAATTTTTCATAAGACTTTATAAACAAAGCACTTTGTTAGTTTGCCAAGTGTGGTTGAGTTTGGAAAGATGGACTTGTATCCAATAGCTGGAAAACTCAATTATTAACAACCAACCAACGTATAAAAACAAACTACGAATTTTATTACATAGTAGAAGCACATCCAAGTTCGCCAGACAGGTAAAGAAAACTAACCATCAGTGGAAGAAATCCAAACTAACGGTACTAAACAAATGAACAAGAGCATGCAACACAATTTGAGTAATCCGATTACACAACTAGGGCAAATCATGAGGGCTGAGCCCAATTATTATAAGGAATAATAATGAAAGAAGCCATAGCCACTTTAGGCCTTAAAGAAGTAGCTAGCCTCATTGGGAGGGCTCCACTTATCTTCCACATTAGACACTTAACAGAATTTTCTGACGGCATGGATCATTTGTGATAAAAAGTCCAAACGTTAAAGACTATTAGTGTCACAAAAAAACCTCAAAGACTATTCGTGATAATTTCGTAAACGTCAAGGATCATTTGTGATTAAAAGCTTTTTTTTATTAATTATCTTTGATGTTGAGTTCGTATCATATTTTTTTAAAATCAATATTGAAGTTACGTAGGAATTGAGGTCTGTAAAAGCTCAAGGCCGGCACTGACATCGACCAACGACCTAAGTCAAATAACTATATATGTGTGAAAAAAGGTTACCTTTGGCGTAAGGCTACGACGTATTACGCATGCATAAGCAGGAAATGTCCATACAACTGTTCATGAAAAAAAATAAGAGATTATGTCCTCTCACATGAGTTTTGAGAGCATGAGGGAGAGAGCCAGGCGTAAGTTTATAAAAAGGCTTTTAATAAAGGCCCAAAAGAATGAACGATGGCTATGCCTTTCGGGCCGAACAAGGTATGTCAAGGGTGGAAGCTCATATAGAAGGAGTTTTTACGATGAGTAAGTTTAAAATGAGGAGTTTATTTAAGGAGTTCAATCTCACCATCAAATTATTTGAAATGTTTAAGTCCATTGACTTCCAAGATTGAGGTTACTCTGATCGTCCTCTATTCAATCTTATTATTGATTGCGAAAGGTTGCTGGCTACAGAAACAACAGCTTCATAGGAATAGGATGGTCCAACAGAAGCCTTCCAGAACAGCAATGGAACCCCACTTCACTATGAGAAATATAAAATTAAAACAAATAACTGAAACAAATCAGAAGCAACAATTAAACAAGCGTAGCAACTAGTTCCTAGAGTCTAGTCCAGTGGTAATTTTCTTCTTTTTTTTGGTTACATTGGAGGAAAAAAATCTCACTGAGTTCGATCCTGGGTGCTATGGGGAGAGGGAGAATCCACCACCACTGTTGTGGAACCCATTGGCTAGTGGTAATTTTCTTTCATTGTTGAAAGAAGGTGCAAAATCAGTGGTGAGAATAAATTGCATGGTATGTCTACAATGAAGTGAGGAGTGTTGAAATTTTGGATCTGGCCCGCCGGGTCCCACTCTAACAACACCGAACCTGTCCCCACTTTACCACCTGCCCAATCCATCAGGTGTGGGGTTCACAAAAGGCCTCCAATATTAGTTAGAGTGTGGTAATTATATTTAAACTCATTTGTTTTCTTTCACCCCAACGATGTGGGATTCCAACAAGGAGGAGGAGGAAAACTCCAACCATGATTTATATGACTTTCCACGGATGAGAAAAATATGTGTCACAAAGAATTCTTCTCTGCCTTTGAAATTGCACCCACAGAAATACTCGAAGTCTGCTCAAACTGCACCAGGACTTACAATATTTGTTCACTTGGTGGAGCAAAGCAGCATAGGAAAAGTTGTCCTTCATAACAACTTGATCTAGAACTGTGAAACCCCGTATTTTTATATTTCATGAATTAAATATTTTGTTACATATTTAGTTTGTAACTTATATATATATGTATAGTTGTTTTACGTTTTATAATACCATTTCAATATTGACATGTATGTTATTCCATTAAATCTTTATATATAATTAACTAGCTCTTAAGTGGATGTGTTGTTTTGCTTTATTAAGTTACTCTTTCCTTGTCAACAAACCATGGCTTGGAATTAGCATGTGGAGCTTTCACATGCATTCTTGGCAATAGAATTTTGGTGAAGCACGTAGGAATTCATCTTAACTTGAGGTGGCTTGTCTATATTGATTCTTTTGACACATGCACACATACAAGCACTTAATTATTAAATATAGTAGATATTTATGATACTTGGAGGATAAGTAGATTCTATTCTTGGAGAATAAGTATGCATGTTCTCTTCTAGTATAAATAGGTCCCTCTGTTGCTTCTTATTTGAAAACACGAACACTTGGTATTTGAGGTTGCACACAACGCATGCAAAGTAATAGTTCTTGAGAGGGACGGAGAGAAGAGAGGAAGAAGATAAAGGAAGAAAGAAGGCTAGTGGGGATAGAATTTCTAGAGGAGTTAGAGGTCCTAGCTTGTGTATTTTCTTAACCTGGAATTAGCTTTGAAAACGAGGTAGGGATTTCTTTGGGTGCCTTTACGGGGATTGATCTAATTAAATTTCGTGAGCACTATATTATGCATGCTATTATTATTTGAAATGCATGATTATATCATGTTATCGGTGATGGCTGGAATCATTGGATTGATAAGGAAAGTATGGAAAAGAGGGTAATGGAAATAATCTTTTGTGTAGTTGAGTCTAACTCTCGGCAGGTACCAGGTCTAGGGATCCCACAGTGCACATGGTTTTTATTGGGTGATTAAGGACTGGCGAAAGGGAGTTAGACAAGATGACTAACAAAAGGGGAATTATGGGATGATTGAGATGGGTGTTAGTTCATATAAATGGGCATTCGGAACCAAGTGGTATAAGCATGGTATGGGACGTGCAGGTCTGCTTGTCCAGTTATATGAATTAACGGATTAGATGAAGAGCATTCGTTCATGCATTAATATTATTAATGTGATATTTTGTTGTGTGATTGCATGTCACTAAATTTAGTTATATCAATCTTCTGTGGTAAGGTCTCATGTCCCTACTGAGCGGTGGTTGCTCATCCTTCACTATGTTTAATTTTTCAGAGGAATTAGTGAGCAAGACAAGGACTAAACTAGTTGAGGACGGAATTAGATGAGAGTGGTTGAGCTTTATTAATTAATTGTAAAGTTGTAAAGATTTTTGGAAGCTATTTTTATAAGAAAAGTTTATTTTGAATCTTGTTTCAACTTTCTTTTTATTTTACTTTATTTTCTCACGCACCGGGCGCCGGGATTTCCGCGTACCCCGGGTTCCGGGGCGTGACAAGAACACTTTCAAATTGACTCAAAAGTTCTGTCTCCAATCCGATTATTGTGCTCTATAATATTTCTTGCCCGAAGCAGTTTGCTATCCCCTAGGCACTCATGAGACTCTTCAAGAGGAAGACATATGATGTAACCCTATGTGTGCTCCGAAGACAGCATTGCTCGTAAGCAATCTGATTCCTCAAGAGTGAATTCGTAGTCTCATGAATCCGCAGCGGGGGAATCATAATCACCCCATCCTCGAACTTTATGTCCAACAAATATTTCTGGGTGCTTGGTCCAACTTTAAACTCAATTCCAGACTCCAAAAGTTCTGAAGCGCAATAATTGAATTCCCACTTCCCTTGCTTGCTTGGTCACATTGATGATGACTAGGCAAGCATGGAGGAGTTTGGAGGAGTTTGGTTTTCTCCTTTTATCTTGCTCGAGAAGGCGTGAGGTTACTCGTTGTAAGGTAGAATGTTGTTCGTTGTCCGAATCGATTTCAAGCTTGAATGGCAATTGACCATTCGGGTGGAAGTAGAATTTGTGCAAGAGATCTAACAAATGCTTGGCACCGGCGGGCTCTTCTTCAATTTCCCTTCGGCTCCCAGGATGAAAGAAGTTAAGAGCAAGGCTAGCAACCGACTCTGGTGGTTTACACTTGGTGATATGAGGCTTGATAGTATTGTATAAGCACTTCTTAAGACTCGGATCAAAATTGCAGTCATCTTGCTTCATATACTTCAAGTTTCGATCACGCCTAGGAAAAAGTTCCAATATGAAGCAACCATCCAGGAAAACTATTTCTGCAAGCTCATCTTCTTTGTAGTTGATCTTTTTCAGTGTAGCATTGACGAACCACTTCATCTAAACCATAGATAGCATCCATGCACTCTTCCAAGCATGTAAGACAATTTAAATTCTTCCATGGCTTAAGGTTGCGGTCGTTTTTATGTAATGGTCCAATGGAAACAACGCTTGGTCGGAGGCATCCTCCTTGTCTTGTCGAAGTTTATCTGGAACTCTTGTTCACTTGTTTTTGATCTGATCCCTGATGGTAGGGTAAAGTTCCTCATTGGCTCGAAAGCCATCTGTGGTCAACAAGTCAACTTTCTTTTTGTGTATGAGCGTGCCACTGCTAGCGGTTTAGAACCCTAGCAGACTTCTAAAAAATAGATAACTTGCGCCCCAAGTTACTGATTCTAAAAATAGCCAATTCTAGCCAAAATAAAAGCTGGAAAATGAGTTTAAACTGTTTGGAATAGTAGACATAAACTAACTATTGAACAGTATTAGAACAAAGAAAAGTTGCCAAGTTTGGAAGGGCAAAACACTAGACATTGACTTCTATCCGTTTTGGTGAACCGGGCTAGACTGGATTCATTTATATTGGGATTGCACGTCAATATCTTTCAACCGATGAGGTTCAATTGGAAATTGATACCAATATTTAAAATTGGCAGAGCTTTAATCTATTCTACCCATGGAGAGGTTGGCTGGGGGCAGAAATGGTATTACTTCAATTTGAGTTCAGCTGAAGATGATTGAATTGATGAGTGCTGGCCTGGAGCTACACCATAGTACCTGTTTTGCTTGATTGTGACTTAAGCAAAAGCTATTTTGGCAATTCTGAGCACTTGGAAAGTTCCTGTAAATTTTTTGAGGTTTTCATATTATGAAAAACTCCAATTCTGCTTGACTTGGCCTATGTTGAACCAAATTTGTAACAAGAAAAGTCTTGTTTCATTTTTGAAAATGTTTCTCTTGAATTGGAATGAACCAAGTTCTGGCTGTTTGATTTGATTGCTTCAAAGTCTAAAGGCTTTTGAGATTTGAAAGACTTTGTTCTTTCGAATTTGTCAATATAGTCTGAGAGTTTTGTCTTGATTGATTTTTTGGTTGTGCTTCAATTTGTTCACCTCCTCTCATATTTATAAAGAATTATGGAATGAGAGTTTCTTTTATTTTTAAACTTTTAAAAACTGGGCGGCATATCTTTGAAAAGATTTTCCTTTTCTCTAATGCCCCAAAAAAGGGGAATTTATTGTTCTGGGAGAGCTAAAACCATCAACAGTCATATTCTATGGTGTTCTTTTCCTAGCTTTCTTGGCGAACAACTCTCTTGTCTCCTACTTTATTTCTTGAGAAACACATCTTATTTCAATTTGTTTCAACATAGAGCCCTATGTGAGTGTAGAAGGGCAACTTGGCTGTCCTTTCCTTCTAGTCATTTTGAACGGTTTATGGGGAGTGTTTTTCTATTAACCTCTTTCATTAACTCCCCATCACTTCCCTAGTTGAGATTCTTGACTTTCTCCGTCACATGGGCTTTTCTTTGGAAGAGAAACTTTCCATAATATCTGCTTTTGGATTTGATTTGATCAATGGTGGTGATTGATTCTTTTGGTTTTTGGAGATTTTTGAAACTGAGCCCATTTATGTTTAATTTGTCCTCAAATGTCTGGGCTTTCTAAAACCACCATGGCTGATCTCTGCATTTCTTAAAACGAAGCCCAACAAGTCCTTCTTTTGAAATGGCCCCTGCCAAATTGTCCTAGCGCACGGAATTTGGGCCCAAACAACTCTATAGATGCAAACCTCCCCTCTTATTTTTTTCTTGTTTTGGGTGTCATAGATGCTTGAGTACTTTATCATATTCACTTTGCTGAGCTTATCAATAAAATCATTTTGTGTCATTATATTATGCAGAACAGGGAGACGAGGAGGGGGAAGGATAAAGAGAAAGAGAGAAAAAAAAAATGTAACTTAGACTCCAAAATATGAAGAGATTATATCATTTCTCTTTAAAATATATTTAATGTCTATTCAAAAGCAAAGTCTTAGAGAGAGGTTAAGTTACCTGAAATTCCTTTCTCATCTCACCCATTTTCATCAAATCTTCCCCTTGTTGTCCTGTCGAGAACTAATCTGAGCTTCCCTGCAGGGAATTGAATGGTATTATTATTGCCTTTAGTTTATGAGTAATTTTCCTTGGTTCATAGGGCTTATAAATAAACACAAAGACTCTATGAATCCCCACATTCTTCTTGAAAGACTGATTTACTCTCAAAATTTAATAATAAGAAAGAATGGACAACCGTCTCGCTCCAATACGCTTTGATAAACCTAACTTTGACATACTAATGAATTTGTTAATCACTTTTAGAAGAAGAAAAAAAAAACCTTGAAACTACAACAAAGCTTCCATATTTCAATGTGGGATACTCTCAACAAAGACGGACTAGAAATCAACTTACAATAAACACATTTCATATTTGCTTTCCCTTTCACAGCGCCAAAGTCTCCACTTAGTTATTTAATCTTTACGGGTCTTTAATCGAGTTAAATATATATTTTATCTTATCTTACTCATATCATTACCATTTTCTTTTCATTTTTCAAACACGTATGCTACTCGTGATCCATTGAGCTTTAGTCTTAGTTTGTTAGCATATGTAATGTGGTGACATAAGCCCAGAGGCAAAGACTGGATCTAAGATCAACTTGCAATTATAAATGTATATTTGAGTCATTCGATTTGACTCCAACCCCATTAGCTCACTAGCTCCTTTAAATACTTTCCACTAAAATAAGATCATGAGTCTCTTCACCTATTCTATATTCTGTTTCCAATCACACTCAGCTTCCTGACATATTTTCTAAGGGCTTGTCACTTTCCTGGTTTGCTTACTTCAAGTCCAAGCTTCTATGTTCTTCTTTGAACCCAAAAAAATAATAATTAAAGCTTCTATGTGCTTCTATGTTCTTCGTCGCCCATCATATCTGACCGGTCGCCAGACACAGACAATCCCAGTAGGCCAATCCAAAAAAGGTCAGTCTTGTGGATTTGGTTGATATGATTCAGCATCTCTGTGATTTCCTATAATTACGTGTAATTGTTTAGAATTGTTAAAAATAAACACATAAACTCAGGCAGGCAGATGATGAGCTCTCTTCCTCTCTTTTTCGTTTTTTGGATTATTGATGTAGACATTCATTCCTTGTTGAGTGTATTAACTTTGGGAGAGATTTCTTATTAAAACACATAATTCGAAAGATAAACTCACAAGTATATACAATTAGTGGCAGGCAGAGCTGATATCTCCCTATTTTAAGCTCCATATAATTGTGTATATGTCAATCGGGAAAACACAAATTAAGATCACACGAACTCGTTATAGAGGAAGAATCTGAAACACATAACAGTAATGACTAATTAAACTCAAAGGATGGACCAAAAGAAACTCTCCAGCCCCGACCTCACTAACTGAAAAAAACAGAGTATATGAAACAAGCATTAGCTACTGATGAGCTTGGTGCATGGCGAAGTATGTTTGTGCAATAGTAAGAACAAAAAGACAAAGCGCAGCAACGAACGAAATCATACTCCAAGCAGTAGAGAAATAAGTGTGATAAAGGCACCTCACCCGTCTCCGAAACCAGTACTTGCAAGCGTAGGCATTCACTTGCTTGCACAGCTTACCAAAACAAAAGTCCTTCACAACGACTTCATCTAGAATTCCATTGAAGTACGTCAAATACTCTTCATCCTTGATCCAATTCTGGTTCATGATGCCTTGTTCCCTAAGTAACGTAACATCATGCGACGAACGGATGAGGCTCTTCATGAGGATGGCGTAAGATGTGATGTGCTGCGTGCTGCTGAGGCTGCATTGCTCATAAGCAATCAAGTTTCTCAACAGTGAAGTTGTGCTGTCGTCAATATACACTTGTGGAATTCTCATCACTCCTTTAGTGAAAGTTATGTTATAGGAGTGGTCCGAGTTACATAGAAACACAACTCCAGCCTCTAAAAGATCACAAGCGCCGAAATCGAAACCCCAATTTTTGAAATTGCTTCGCAGTTCGGCTTTAAGAAGACATGGAGCTGGGTGGTACAATTTGTGCAAGAGATCAAGCAAATGCTTGTACTCTGTTTCCCCAGTCTCATCTTTTATCATTTCCTTTTCTTTCATAGGTTCGAAAAACTTAAGAGCAAGGCAAGTGATGGAGTGCGGCGGCTTGTAGTTAACGATTCGAGGCTTGACAACTTCGTACAATTCTTGTAGAACAAAGAAGGGAATCTGGTTTTCAAGCAATGAGAGATCACGCCTAAGGGCGGGGATCATCCAAGCATTGTTGAAAATTGCATCAGATTGGTCTATTAGGGGAACTTTTTTGCAATATTGGTCATACCTGAGGAAGAGCTGCAATATGAAAATGCCATCAAACGACACCATGTGTTCAAGGCTTTCAGCGTCATGGTCCCGAGCACCGCCAGCGTAGCTCCGGCGAACCATTGTGTCTAGATTGTAGACCGGAAAATGGAACTCAAGTGGGACTTGGAGGCTCTCTTGAGGATCTTTGATTTGGTCAAAGAAGTATCGCATGTAACGGCACTTGTGCTCTATCATTGTGACAAGCTCATGGTTGCCTTTTTTACGATGATAAGGTCCGATTGAGATAATGCGAGGGCTGTAGGCATTGTCGTCGACTTTTCGAAGTTTGTTTGGAACATGAAAGATGCTCAAGTTGTCGAATGTTTCGACCTCGTCGAATGTATCTGCTGGCCACTTGATCGACCATTGTCTTTCATAGCTTGCTCTTCCGGTTCCCTGTTTTCAACGTATATAAAGCACACATATATTCGTGCTGTCACATAGGAGATATATTTGATTGATGCATGAATAAGTAACACATTAATTGTTGAGCTCAACTACCTTAATTTCCTCTCTGGATCCAATGATCTTAGCAGATTCACCTTCGTCTCCGGATTCACTCATCTCAGCAGCATACTTCCCTGCCTTTCCAGCTTCACCCATCTCGGCAAATTCCTACGCATTGGTTAGATTCAACTACTCAAAATCCTGTACTTTCTCATTTCCATAACCTAATCTTTTGTTATATGCATAATAACTACTTTACTTCAATATTCATTGACATGCATTTCACATTGTTGTCAATATTTATCTTCATGATCATATATAACTTCAAATAAACCTTATTATATATATTCACATGAAAATTATTATAAGTGCTGCACTTCAAAAAGTCATCATGTACTTTTCCTTCCTTATTAAAATGTACAGTAGGAACGTATAATGACTTTTTTAATACGTGTCATTAACAACTCACTATTTAAAGAATTTTCAAAACATGATTACGTGAGTTATGAAAGGTATTTCTTTTTATTTTAAAATGAAAATTTTGAACGTGTCGTCTTTTGTATTGAGAAATGCAATTAGATATTAAACTCACAGCACACTACACGAATCCTTGCGGGCGCAATTGCTCTAAACCACTCGAACTATCGAATCCTTGAAATAATATTCAACAAACATAAACTTACAAAGTTAATGATTACATACCGTAAATAAAATCATACAAATATAACAATTGCACACAACACATATAAAGCCTTAATGTATTTCACCAAGTTTAATTAAAATAAACCCAAAAGTTTATAATCATAAGATGTCCCCTACCTCAATTCCAAAGCTAGCTAAATCCAAATTACTCTTCCACAATCTCCAACACCACTCCCACGTCTTAGTTACGAGAACCTTCAAGATCTTGCAAAGCAATTCAAAGATGACTCACCACTCACTCAAACCTCTTTTCTTTCTCCCTCTCCTTTCCTTTTCTTTCTCCTCTTCTTCGTCCTTTCTCTTTACTCTTCCTCTTTAATTAATTTTTCATGCTCCATGTTCATGGAAAAAGAAGCGGCACCAAGCAGCCTCTAATTGGATGATTTGGCGGTACCAAAAAAAATCTACATTATTTTTATGCGAATCCACTGCTGATGATCTTGGTTTGGTCCAATTGGAGCAAGTTACTTAGAAGTATATTTCCAAGTTCACGTGAATATAAATTGAGAACTAATAGCTTCAACTGAAACTTGCTCATTCGACAGGTTAAAAACCAAACATGCAGGAGTTAACCAAATTTGGAGACAGCACATGGATCATGGGTCGCCGCCAACAAAGAGGGTCTTATTGAGCATGAGTTCATGCATGTTCACAACAAGCAATTTCATAAGATAGATAGAATATTAAAATATTGGCACGTGACATAAGGGCAACCACGTGCGACCCAAGTGAAAGTGGGCCGGGTCCACGCCCCACTCTCTCTTGCTCTCATAAAAATCGGAATCTAAGGTCAATGGGAGCCATTAAAACATGTCCACATACAGCTCTTGAGATCAAGCCACGTGGAAATGGGAAACCAGGCAGGCCCATAACGTTGCCATTTTATAAGGCACTTTGGAAACATGCTACTAATAATGACCTTGAAAGCTATACCAAAATTGAACAACAAAATCTTACAAAATCCCACCGAAAAAGTTGGAAAAAATGAAATACCTAAAAACATATATATATATATTGATTTAATTAATTTAACCTATGCTTTTGATAGGAAAGGAATCATCACAACTCAACACACTATATTATAACTAAATTAACCCCCAAAAAAGTAGAAAATTAAAAAAGAAAAAAAGCAAAATCCCAGCACACATGACATGTAGGGGAAATATTACATTTCCCCATGTATGGTACAAATATGAAGAGATCCAGATTCAGAGAGAGTTTTGAGCTCAAATCGATCTTTGGGTGAGAAGTTTTTTTAGTGGTGAGGAGCTGCTGCTGCTGGCAGTGGTTTTGGAGGCTTGCATTGATAGCACTTGGCAAAGAGCCCGAATGTGTCCACTTGCCTCACAAAGTTGGTCATGCTGGCCCATCCACCGAACCCTAACCCAATCACCAGAACCCACACAACTATGAAGGAGTTGATCACATACATGGCAGTCCAGCTTGGTAAAAAGAAAGGAGGCTTCTCTGCAGCATTCTGCAAAACACAGTAAAATGGAAATGGGAAAATCAATAGGTATATTGGGAGCGGAGGGTTTCGAACACAAGACTTCTGGTGGAGGTAAATATTTTAACCACTTCACTATCTGTTCGTCGCGATTTTTATGTTTTGTTATGAATCTCTGCAAATAATGCTCAGACCACAGAAAAACCAAGTTTTCTATTCTGGGTTTGTTTTCTGTTGGACCAAAGTCACCACCAAACTAACCAAACTGCACAGTGCCTAATTGAAAAAGGTCTAATCAAACAGCTCAGCCCAGGCATGGTACAAGTGTCCCAACTGTAGAGTATAACTAAACGAAAGGGACTGGCCACCTATCTCAATTCTTCTCGTAACATTTCCAAATCCAAGCCATAAATGACTTTTGTACACTTGCTGCTCTCTCCGTGAAAATGCAACTACTGGAATGTGAGTAGCCAACCATCGAACAAAGGTGGAGGTGCCCACTAAAACTAGAATGCCTAAGATACCCCCACTCAATCAAGATAACTACAGGCCGCCACTGACAACGGCATCATCATTATGGATAATTTGTGTGTGTGTAACAATAACATAATGTGACATGTTGATATCAATGATACGAATTAGTAGAAATTGTAACTGTTTAATTATATTTACCTGTCTAGCAGAGGCTTTTCTGTAGGTGAGCATATGAGCTAAAGATGGGAATGATGTAGACTGTGAAGCTAACCAGGAGAGCCCCAACTGCAGAGTTAATGGGCCCAAAGAAAGGAAATATTATAGCCAAGAACCAAATCGGGATTACAACTGGAAGCCTAGCCAGTGCCCTCAAGCAAATGCTCTTTGTGTCATGCATGCCAATCACCTTCTCCCACACAAAGTACAATGGTGTGCATGCAAACCCAAATGTTATAAACTGCACCAGTGCCCCCAAAAACACAAAATGTCAGTTCACAGTAAAACAGTAAAAACAACATTCATTCAAGGGTAATTATTTTTAGTAAGCCAGTAATTTTCAGACCTGGTGAATGAGCATTAAAATAACAGCGGCATCACGCCAGGCATTCTGGGAGGAGAGAGGCATTGGAATGGTCGAGAAGCTCATCACCAAAAGCCCAGTAGACAGAGGTAGCAGAAGGAATTGTAAGTGTGAAACGTACACCGTGGCAAACAAGTAGATGTACTTAATTTCTGTGGCTTCCACATGGCATGCATGATTTCCCTGAAAAATTCCCACCCACATTTTACCGATCAGATTCCCTTCACATTAAAAAAGTTTTTTTTTTTTTGGTAACAATTAAAAAAGGATTTTACATTTGGCTAATACTTTAGTCCAATTAAAACTATTACAAGGTCAACAAGAACATGGGGAACATATAATAAAACCAACTAATTGACCAAAGAGCCCTCAGGTCACATCTTTCTATAGCTGTTATGCAACTAAACAATCTGAGTCTCTGGTGGAGTTTCTAATCTCTATCAGACAACAATATTATATGCCCCAGGCGAAGACAAATGAAAGGGAGAGTGGTTAAGTGAAAACAGAGAAGCATGTATTCTTTTGGTAAAAGTAAAACATAGGGACCATTTTACCGTGCAATTTTCCTAGAAAATGGGGTTAATGTTGTTTTTTCAAGAGCAAACAAAGTGGATATGATGATTTTGTCTGTGGATCTCGAAATCTGAGAGGCCGGCAAAAGCTGCAAAGAGAAGCCGTGTAGAAACAAGTGAAAGAGCAGGAAAGGGTAAAAAAAGAAAAGCTTACACTGTGACAGCATGGCCACCAAACGTGTACAGTATGTTGGTGGCGCCGGTGAAATACAGCACAAGCTTTGTGGGAGCTGTGTGTGTGACTCCTTCAGTCTGCACAATTTCACCAAGCACAGAACTTTTAACTTTTTTTTAAAGCAGAAAACGTAAAGACAAAAAGAAAGCATCTTTGGAAAGATAATAATATTAATAGTAGCTGTACTGAGAGATCAAAAGATCAGGGACATTGATGACTGATTTACCTGGCCATGAACAACAGCTGCAATGGTCAAGTACCAGGCAGTGTAAGTGGTCATTCCAAGGCCAAGAAAGGACCAAATCCTGATAGTTATGGAAAGAAGGTATGAAAACTGTAGTGGCACAGCAAGCTCCGAAGATGTAGGTCCATGTCCTCTTGTCCAGAATTGTCATTGATATAATATATGTTACTGCTCTCAAACAGGAAGCACAAAAAGCAACACCAACAGTTAAAACTAAGCAAAACGCAGGTGAGATTTGCATGATTCAGGAGTAAAAAATGTAAAAAAGGACTCACCTTGCACAAGCAATAAGCTGTATGACGGATCCAAGTAGGAGGAAGGTACAGTTGAAAGCAAGCCCCAATGCTTTCCAAGTAAGGACCAAGTAAACCATTAAGGACTTCAAACCACTGCAACCAAAAACAGTATAGTGTGATTTAAGCATAGTGGAAAGTGATGAAAGAGGTTCTGGGCACTGTGAGTTTGGATATTTATTTCACACGCTTTGTCTTTAAAGATTAGGCATTAGCGGTGGGTGGTGGTCCTGTTAAAGAAGCTAAGCTAGAAATGGTATATCGTGACCAACCTGGATAACGTGGTTTTGAAGTTAACGTTCCCTCTTCTCCTTCCTGCTTCTTACTCTATGTAGAGCACACTGATCAGGAAGCGGTCCAGCTTCCAACGATTCCGTAGAATATTTGCAGCAAGATGCCTGATAATAATCCCAGCTGAGAGAATGAGTATGGCAGTGTCAAAAGCACTTCAGCTACCTGCAAAAAAGAAACAGAAATTAAAAGGGATTAGAAGTTTTGTTAAGCGAATCAAGAAAAAAGCAAAATTTGGAGTCTCTTTTGTAATGGGTTGGTGGGTGTACTTGATTGGAAGCACAGCTGAACCAAGCGTCCCAAACAGAGCCACCATGCCAGAGAAAGTTCTTGACATTAAACAAGGAGGTGTTTTCTTCCCCCTTGTCTTTGATGATGATCTTCCTTTCCCTCATGATCATGAGCCTCGCTAAAGTTGGAGACTATTGCTTCCTCTGCTTGCTTCTAGCCAACATTGTCCCCTTTTTTTTTCTCGAAAGGCAACGTCTAAATCCTGGTAGATCTGAAACATAAAAAAGATGGTGAATGAGACAAAAAGAAACTATAACCAAACGCAGCCCCAGAAAACGAAAAGCAATAAGACCCCAGATCGAAAAAACTCTGATATATTCCTTCAAACTTAAAAAAATTGAAACTTCCAAAGAATACAGAAAAACTCAAGAAAAGATTAGTTAAAAAAACCAAAGGGGTACAGCCTCTAACATGGTTTTCACGAACTAGCTGCCTAAAAAGAACAAACCCAATACCATTTTAAACTACCATACCTTGATTGAAATGTCACTTTCTCGCAAAGATATGAAATGAACACACACAGATCGATCTATCACTCTGTTCCAAGCCAAATGAAATGTCACTTGCCTTTGTTTTCCACAATGAGAAAAAACAGGACTTATATCATGTGCGGTGGGTTAACAATTCTTCATTCCAAGACTTGGCAGGCAGAGAAGAGAGTGGCCTTAAATGCTGCGTTTCAAATAATAATTACAATCTCCAGCTGAAGATCTTTCTCTCGTCTAGCTCTGTAAGATTTGGAAAAGCCAGACTTTAATGCGCCACCAATTTGCTCAGTGAGAAAGGGAGAGTGCCGAACCCGAAGACGGCGAGAGCCCTCAAAAGCAGGAAAAAGAAAATACTAAGTGTGAGTAAGTGCTTCAAAGGTGCTGGCAGAGGTTGAAGAAAACCTTTTCGCTCTTATTCTAGTAAATGCATATAAACAATTGGCTTTGTTTGGTTGGTTTTGCTGTATAGCTAGCTAGCTGCTTTTTAAGTTCTGCTCTTTGGCTTCAAAATTCGCCTCTTTCTCTTTTGGTTAGAGCGAAAGATGGGTGTGGAGGTAAATATAAAAAGGGTGAAAGAGACGAAGCTCCCCCAATTCCCTGTATTCAAATATCGATTCGATTCTTTGGATGACAGAGAAGTTGGAGATCACAGAGCGAGTGAGACTTTGTTCTGATCACAAAGGAAAGGACTAAGGAGGGAGTCAATTAAACAATCCTCCTTCCTTTTTATAGCCCGAAAGCTTCAACGGCTAAGATTATTTTTATTCAATTTCATACCCCAAAAAAAGAAAAAAGAAAAAAGAATAATGAAACATTGTAAGCCTTTTTTTCATTAAATCTAAAATAGTACAAGGTTTCTACTTTCCAACAAAAAAAAAAAAAGAATTTACTAGTGACATCACTAATCACATTTCTTAGGGAGAGTGAATCTTGGAAATCTCACTAGAATTCACAAGATAAATTTACTAGTTGCATTGCTAATTACATTTTTTTAAAGAGTGAGCCTGAAAAATTTTCATTAGTAGTTCACATGATAAACACTCTCGTCAGGTTATAAGAGATGTGCACACGCAAAATAGATCAACCACTAGATGTTCTAAATTCCAATTCCCCTCTCCTATTGATTTTTTAAAAAAAAATTACACATGATATGAGCACATAAGTTGCAGTAGTTCACATGATAAACACACTCTTGTCAAAGTTATAAGAGATGTAATCACATGAAATAGATCAACAACTAAATGTTTCAAATCCCAATCCCCTCTCTTCCTCTTTCAATTGAGCTTTTTTAGAAAATTAATCGCTACTCTATGAGAAAACCCTACAGGAAATATCCTTAGCCGCCGCCCCTACATGATATGGTCACAAACCCTCAACAACCAGAATCTAATTTTACTTTTCAATGGAGCTTTTTTGAGAAAAAAAATAAATCAATGCTCTCCTCATAAAACCCTAAAGAAAAAACCTTAGTCCAAGTTGTCAACCTTCCCATAGCAATTTGAAGCTACAAATGGGGATGATGAAGGGTTGTGTTGGATTCAAGTTTAGTGGGCATGGCACTATGGTTTTAGCCAGGTATGGAGTTATGGCTCTCTCAGAGTTGCCCAAGAAGATGTTGAGTGGTGATCTTGTTTCTTAATTTGTTTTAGTCTAATAATTCTCATAATCTCTTTAGAAGTTTGATGTGGTTTTTTTTAAGGATATTTTATTTCCTTTCGGCCTTTGGCTTTTGATCCAGTTTCTTCATTTATGTCATTGCACAACAAATCTTTATTGCAGGTTGAGTACATGTGCTTCTGGTTGATTAACGATTTTAATCATTTTTTGGGTTGTGGGTATTCTTTCAAATCAATTCAACTTGTACGTTGCGTTTAATCGATGGAAAAGTCTATCGATATTGGCACCTTAGTTGCTTTGTACTTGTTTTTGTTATCTTAAGCATCCACAATGATTGTTCAATAATTCAATTATTTTAATTATTTGCATCTTATCAATCAAACTTGTTTTACTTGCAATGACACAATTTAATCGCTTTAGTTTATTGGCATGTGGTCCAGTTAGCCTATCGCAATTTAATGGAGGGTTCATTACATAGCACTCTCTATTTGAATGAACTGAAATCATACATTACAAGTGAGTTTTTATTATTTAGTTCAATTTCATGCAATAAAATTGAATTGATCCTAACCATTGAATACTCTTAACAATCAAATATTATTGCTCTTTTATCAAAAAGCTCGAACAACCACAATTACATTCCAAGATGAACTTCAGCCATCAAATAAATAGTTTTTATTAAATGTTTCTTTTCTGGGTTATATCTTGGAAGATATGGGATCATTCAAGTTTGTACTAACGGCAGCAGCAGCTTCTTAATTTCCACAATTTCTCATATCATTAATAGCATATGCTTTTTTATAACGGCCTGAGGGTCAGATCCAAATCTCAGTCAATAATTCCCACAAATTTAATTTCCCCATTAATATCCTTTTCCTTCCCTTCTTCCATAAAATATAACATTCACCTCCTTTAATTTTTTTCCAAAATTCAAATTTAACTGATCATACCGAAATCCACTCTCCAATCTAACCCCACATTATCCAACCAAAGCTCTAACCAAGCGAGTTTGTGCTGCACTCTCACATAGGCGAGTGAGGCTAAGACGCCAACAAAGCGCAATGAGAGATGTGATTGGATTTTTTATTTTTTTTAAATTATGGCCCGCAAATTTATCCAACCAGTGCAAAGCGCAGGCCCATCATGATTTGCTTAACTTTTACCAAGTCTGCTCTGCAAAACGCCGCCGTAGCGCGCGCATGCCTTTATGACACATTCGGCTCAAGCCGCGCCATGATGACTCGATCGGCTCCCCGCATGCTTAATGGAAACACGCGCGATGAAAGTGATGAACTCTAAACCCACTTCCCGCCGGCTCATGATAGGAAATAAAAAATAAAAAATATGTGCTCTTTTATTGGACGGTGTGAACGGCCCAGCATCATCGCTACTTGGGCCCACCTCATCACACACCTCGTTTCATCTCATTATTCTTTATTATTTATTTTGATTCATGATTGATTAAAATTTGATGTGTATAAAAATAAAATGATCTATTTTCTATCATATTCACCTATAAAATCAAAATATTTAGGCATGCTTTATTCTTTTCTTTCTCATTAGCGAATCTCCTTGTTACACATCATTACAACATTCATATTTTTATCACCAAAAATTAAAAATAACTTCTATTATTCCCCAAACGAATATAGCCTCAAACACGTTTTTTTGTTTTTTTGTTCTACATTTCGAGATTTTTGAGCAAATTTAAGATAACTAAATCGCATTCGCATAAATAAACTCTTTTTATCACCATAAATGAACTTATTTTTATCACCATTAAAACTTCAAAACATTTAACCATGATTAACTCTAAGTTCATCTAGCTCTTTCTTTAGACTTCTAAAGCATACCCAAAACTAGACAATTCTAAAACTCTTTGAAAGGCTCAAAGCCATGAAATTGGTGGATCTTGACATGGGCGGTTTTAATATTTTGAAGGCCTTAGGCGAATTTTCAAATGTGGCCAAACTCTGTATGTATATTTATGTTTTTTTTTCAGTAAGTTAAAAAAAAGTAAATGAAATTAAAGTCACAATTATAACCTAAAAAAAAAAAAGATTTTGTAATTCAACTTAACAATTTTATAGAGTTACTTTTTTTAATTTTAGAGTGAATAATTGGGGTTTTTTTTTTACAATTCCTACGCCTAACATAATATTAATATAGTACAATTGTTTTAGGTAATATATATATATATATAGAGGTTTATCTCAACTTGAAGGCCGTAGGTGGCCGTTAGATCAACCAAGCTAGTTTTCTCATATGAATACCCAACTATATCCCCCAAAAAACAAACCTTAACAAAGCCGAATTTAGCTTTTGAGTTTCCATAACAGGAAACACAATGTACCCAATTTGCGAGAGGAAATAAATATTGTATATTATCACGACAAAAATAAAAGAAAAAAAATATCAAACTTTTCCACAAGTCGACACTAGTCCCCCAAAACCCAAGTAATCATTCTTAATTACTTTTCTTGATTTTGGCCTGACATTCTAAATACTTTTTGAGCTCACAAGTCAAAAGGCCAAAAAGAAAAAAAAAACAAAAGAAAAAAAAGAAGCAAACCCAAACAATGGTGGCGGCCGCAAGAAGGAGGTAGTGTTGGGGGCGGTGGAGCCCCAAGGCACCATGACATACTTCTGTTTTTTTGTTTGTTTTTTGTGTGTCTAAATGGACTGAAAAAAACAATCTATGTAAAATGGGAAAGAGCTGTTAGTCGTATTCCATAGAGAACCAACACGTTGCACCGTTCAAAGCGGGGATTTGTCGGGTGGGTGCGGGTCGGCCCTCCCCGCTCTTAGCCCGCTTTCAGGCCGAACACAATACGCACTTGGGGATGGAATATTATTTATACTGCTGTAATTCCTGAAATACCCCTAGATTTACATTTGTCAAGATGGGATGGGACGTTATAGGGTGTCCTTCCATACCCAACCAAGATGAACAGAGCCTGTGTATGCTTCAAAACACTAGTATTTAATTTTGTTCAAAATGTAAAAATAAAAAAACTAAAAAAAATTAACTTTGTTGGGATTAGTGGGTGAAGTAATGATTAGTGAATGGATTTGCCATTGGGAGGAGGGAGAGGATCAAAATTATCAAAATTCGGACCATGTTCCATTGTTGCCCCCTCATTGGGGCCCGCGACTTGGGTCCTCATCCTTCATAGCATCTTCAAATTTTCGTGATTTTGATTTTTTTTCTTTATTTATTTCCTTTTTGGTTTTTTGTCCTGTGATATTATTCACTGTTATGTGACAAAAAACAATTTATTACATGCGGATTTTTTTTGTGCTCTTTGCCAGGTAATTCGCCGCCAGCTACACAGTAAACAATCCTCCAAGGCAGAAGAAGAGAGAGAAAACTTTCGATAAAATTATTGCTTATGGGGCTGATTAATGTTGATTCTTTCTAATTTGCATCCCTAAACTATTGGTATTGGTAGAAGGTGGTCCTGGGTTTGCCGGGACGCCCTTTTGGAAGATTCTATTTTTATTGGGGTTGTTATTACGTCCCTCGTTGTATTTAATTTGTTTAGTTAAATAAAATTTTCTCTCAGTACCGATTGGGATTTTTTCCAGAATGATTATCAGATGCCCTAATGATGGATTCACCATGAACTCAATGATGATCCAAGAGTCAATTCAGGCATACACTTGCATGGCACAATCGACGCTACTCGTTTTGGTGCTAATTGGTTCTTTCTAGCCTTTTCTGCATTTGTATTTCACCTTCTTATAACCACATTCGAATTCATACTTTCATGGAATTAACAATTTAATTTTCTTTTTTTTATGGTTAGTGAGTTAATAGTGTAATCATAACTAGTTAGTGGAGCTATAACTTTGCCCATGGTGTTCTTTATCAACATGCCTTTTGATCAACACCTTTGTAAAAACTACATGGAATCTTTTATATATATATATGTAGATGTTAATTATTAAAAAAGTCAATTGATGAGTTAATTAATGAAGAATTATGTAGTCAATTAATGTTTGGCACCTACTATCGTTTGGGCATGGATATTTGGGGCTTGACTAGGTTGGTTGCCTAACTTGGGGGGTTGTACGTCGCTCTTAGGAATTTGATACTGTCCGTTGTAGGAATGAAACATAAATGAAATCAAAAAATTCTTCAAATTCTGCACTCATTTACCACTCTCAATATTTTCCATGTTTTGGTATGGTATCAAAGCTTACGGCTAATCCTTAAGATCCTCTGAAAATTGAGAGTCGTTGCTTTTACATTTGGTATTCTTTCCATTAAATTTCCTTCTTTATCCTGGACTGCACAAGTCTTTGGCCACGATGCCTAATTTGTTTCATATGGGCAAGTCACTTCCTTGATCACCATGATCCTCCTTCCTTGGGTGACCTCTTCCAACTCGCCTCATCTAGACAATTCCTTTTCCCTCGTGACGCCTCGTCCTACTCCCCTGTAACCTTTTCCCACCCGGCCTTGTCTGTCAATCATGCCAAGCTACACTACTGCCCTTGTTCCTTCTGTACCACTCCTGCGTTTGCATCATACTCCAGCTCTACGAGCTCCTTATGTTTTCTTTTGACTTTTCTTCCTTGTTCTCTGCCCTTCTCCTACTCTCTTTCAGCCTCCCTTTCTCCTTCTCCTTTTTGAGCAACCTATTGTTTCTCTTTGCCTCTAACGAGCTCCTCCTTTCAACTATCTCTCTTTCCAACCCTCTCTTTGTTAGCTCCCTTATCCTTACTTCTTCCATTTTTGCTCTTCTTTTCTTTATTAATTTTATTTTGCTTTTGCCAACTTGTTGGCCCAAGGGTGTTGTGATTTTCTTGTCTGATTTCTACATTGTCTACCTCTTTTTCCTTTCCAATTTGACTATTTCTCTCTACTCGCCAACATCTTGTGTTTTCTTATATGATGGTTTCTTTTCTAGCCCACCTGTATCACTACTTCTACTTTATTCCCTTTTCTATTCCTTAAATGTATTTCTTCCCACTCTATTTCCATCCCATTTTTGTCCTTGGTTATTTCTTCTCCCTTGTCCACTTTACACTTTTTCTGCCAGTTCACCCAAGTGAAGGTGATTTTCTCCTCATCTCTTCGTTCTATGCACACCACATTTGTGCCTAATATTTGGTGGGTATCAGAGTTTTCTGTCACCTATATATACATATATATATATGAAAATCTTTTTTTTGCTACCTTTATACTTTTCAGCCCCAATAACTTCGCTCCTTTCCCTTCATTTCTCATTGGACTTTGTTTTGCACCATATGCCTCTTACGTTTCAACACCTTTCCACTTGTCCGTCAGGCATTCTATCTCATAAAATATTCATCCCCTCTCCCCCGTATGTGTGATCACGTCATCCACCTTCATTCATTTTTTAATCTTCTTCTTTCTCTGTTCCAGCTCTTTTCCATCTTTTATTCATTTTCTCTAGTTGTTCAATGCCCATCTCCATCCCACCTTTCCTTGTATTTGTTTTCTACCACTAGAGATGAAACATGTCTAGAGTCTCTCTATTATTCCATTTCTCTCTTCCAGTCTCAACCTCTACCAGGTGTTGTAAGAACTAAGGGGGAAGATATGCAGTTTCTTGGGTGCTGAACTTTCATTTGTCATTCCCCATTTCTTTCTCCAACTTTGACCTCATACGTACGACAGGATTTAAGGGGAGTGACACTCCTGCTCATCTCTCTCCGTCCCTGGATTCAGTTACCAGTCCTCCTGCAGTTAATTCCTTCTCTACATTCAGCTTCACCGGCTTTTGCCCTTCAAGTGCCATCTTTATGGTTCAGACAACCCTTCTCTTCCACCTGGGAGACGAGGAGTCGGAAAGAAATTGTGTCTCACAATGGAAGTATTTGTGATGCTGAGTATTGTTGTTGCGGCTATGATATTGCTCTTGTACAGGCTTCGAGATTTCTCTCGCTAGTAAGGCCACGTTATCAACCATGGCTACCCAACCACTTTACTTCTAAAGGGAGAGAGGGAGTGAAGAGAAGTTGCCTCTCCTTTGCTACTCCCCGTTGCTGCCTCCCTTTGTCTGGCCAGTGGCTTATATACTCTTCCTTTACCAGGTTGCCTTGCTGCTGTCTCAGCGTCGTTGTCTCCGTTCAGGACGAATGTTCTCGTTGCTTCTACCGTTTTGCCTTTACACGCTCCGTTTCGAAAGATGGCTACGCCTGTTACCTTTTCCTTTGTTTTACCTTCCCTCCTCCTATTTTTAGGTTTGGTTTGCCTTGCCTTTGTTCGGCCACCTTGCCTTTACTGGCCTCTCTTTTGCCTTACCTTGCCTACCCTTTCCTTTTCAGGGTTTGGTTTTTACCTTGCAGTGCATCTTTCGCTATTTCAGGTTTTCGTTGTGTCCTTTCCGGTTCAAGGTTTTCTGTCCTTTTCACCTTACCGTT
Source organism: Prunus fruticosa (assembly GCA_018703695.1). Taxonomy (NCBI): domain Eukaryota; kingdom Viridiplantae; phylum Streptophyta; class Magnoliopsida; order Rosales; family Rosaceae; genus Prunus; species Prunus fruticosa. Next base: position 17,682,223 of record CM031920.1, on the reverse strand, counting down.
TGTTGTGTTCACAGTTTTCTGTATCCCTTGGTGTTCAGGGGTAATCTGGTCCTTTACTTATCGATACCGACGGAGTTTCTATGTTCTTCCGAATACTGTTCACAGGGTTTCCTTATTTCTTTGCTTTTGCCTTTACCTTGTTCGCATGGTTTCATGTGATTTATCCAGACCAATCGCTTGCACCTTTCTGATTTGGTGTTGGCCAGCAAAAAGGTTTAGAGGAAATGATTAGCTTCTGATGTGGCCTTTGCTCTAGCGTGTGGCCCACCATGTAGTGGGCCCATGTGCAGGGGGCATGTTAAAGGTGATCTCGACAGTTTCTAAGGAAGAACTTCAATGCAGGACATATTAATAAAAGGAAGTCTCTTGTTATAGCTTTCCACAGTCTCTTGGAATGGCATTGTGGCAATTGACATGACCCAGTTCTAGGGGGATGTTAAATATGAGTCAATTAAATGTGTTAATTATGTAGTCAATTAATGTATTAATTATGTAGTCAATTAATGTTTCGCACCTACTCAATGTTTGGCACCTACAATATTTGGGGGTTCTTATGAGGTTGTTGTCACCAGTTTGGTTGCCTAATTAGTTTGGTTGCTAAATGAGTGTTGTTGTTAGAATTGGTGTATGCTTTATGAATGTCTATGTTTAATACAACAGTGTGTTGATTTAGGACTAAACATAGTTGAAATTTAGAAAATTTCTCTCACTTCTCCATCTTCACCTCCAATACATCCCACATTTTGGCACACACATCACATGTAGTCTGAGGTATTGTTCAGCTGGTGTCAATAACATTTAGGAATTAATGGAAAATGCCTTTAATGAGGCCATGGTTGCGGCATTCAGGAGGCACTCTGAAGCCTCCACTCACCCTTTGTAGCCTTACACTTTTATGGAAGGCTACCACGGTGCCTTCACACCAGACAATAGTCAAATTAATTTGAGTCATTAATAATTAAGCAATTAATCCTAGCTAATATTACAAAGTTAATCATTATATGGATTTATATATCAAATTTAAAAAAAATTGGTAATCACTAATTTTTTTATGTTTAAATTGTTAAAATACATCATATATCATTTGTGTTGAAACCTTTTGTGGAATGACTTCTATGACACTTTCTTTAGCACCTATCGTATGAGATGTTTATTTTATCAACAAATAGCGAGGCTAATGGTTATTGACATTTAACAATCAAGGAAAATTTAGAACTAGAAGTCGGGTTAATCATTTCCAGTATGTTCTGAGTTATCATAAGCATTGGATGTGCTGTTCTCCATTTAGTGAGAATTTAGAGATTCATTAAAGATTATTGAATAAGCAAATGTCATTTTACTTATCATATTCATTAAAGATGGCTCAAAATATAAACAAAATTGCCAAAGGTCTGAAATAGTAAGCGAATTTTGTCACATCATCAACTGAAGTCTTACACTGAGTCTATCATTTGAGCACACGATAATTAAACCAAACAAACAAAAACTAAAATTGGATTAATTAGTAAGAAAAGTGAGCGTCCGGCTAATTAAGATAGGTTTATTAAGTGGTGTGTGGGCATGGTTTAGGATCCAAAAGTTTTAAAAGAAGACATAATGCTTTAATAATTGGTGTGAAACAATGACCACACGGATAAAGCGAATTCGGATGAAATGATGAAACGAATACTGCTTCATTCAATTGAGAAGCCTCCCCTTGCATATATAAATATACTTAATCTCTACTACAGACCTCTCATGATCGTATCAAGGCCATGTCCACCATATATATATATTATTTGTACGATGCCAAGTCTTCGTCCCCTCATCACATATCCATATATCATACTCATCAACCCCATAAATCACTACCTACCAAACATATATCATTTTAACTTGTGATTGTGAAGATGAATGATAGAATAAATGTCTCTAGATATTTCTCATATTATGAATTCTACAAATAAGTCTCAGATAATCTTGATATGACAGTTATAAATATGTGTGATAAAGCAAGTTTCGGATTCATTATTGTAATTTGTGAAGTCAATTATGCACTAGCTGATCAAAATATGGTACATGGCGTGTAGAAAGTTTTTCTCTTCCTCTTCTTAATTAGTCAATGAAGGGCTTTGCCTAATCTTGTATTTGTACATCTTTAAATGGGAAAAGTAGGTTTCCACATGTAATTGTAACTATCATTGTCCTTTGCTTTGTCTGATTTGTTGGGCTATTTTAATTTTTGTACCTGTAATTCATGTATGATTATGCTACTATATCACATGGATCATGTTCAATGGAAGCAAAGCTAGGTTTATAATTTAATTTATTTAATTCATGTATATTTGTTGTTTGCTTATTTTTGAAAACATGTGAAATCATCACTAAAATCCAAAAAGAATGCTCGAGACTCCCCCCCCCCCCCCCCCCCCACTCCATGTGAAATGGATTATTTTCTTTTGTAATAAAAAGGCAGCTGAATCTTTTTCTCACGATGTTATTGCAGCTCTAAAATTATTTTATCTCTCAATAAATGAAGATTAATAGAAATCTGTGTAATTTTTTTGTTTTGGGTCAAATATAGAAATCTGTTATGTATATATATGCGATGTTAATCACGTGATTACATGACATTAACTGCTTAACATCGTTAAATAGTTAATTAGGTTAATTATGTTGACGTTATATGGTCAAAGGTCCTCCACTACACGCAGTCAAAATGTTGGGTGTACTTAAAGCATAATGTGAAGCGGTTTTGTTGTTGATAAGAAACGAACCCTTTGAATTATCAAGTAAAGTTATGTTTGGCTTTCAAATAAAATGCAGGTAATAACTTATCAAAATAGTTTACATAAGACACGTATAATATATATATATTATAAATCAATCAGTCACCATAATTCCTCCGTCGACTAATAACAAAAAGCAATCGTCGGACGTGATCGATCTTTATTCCAAACATTGACTCAGATGCCCCCATCATTTTGAAAACGAGAGATTATAGAAGTTTGCTAACAATTTGCCTATAGAATTTACAAACGTAATGTGCTGTGTTGGATGGAGTTTCATATACATGTTGATTATCAGTTTATCACGACTAAAAATCTGAGATATAAGTTGTCTACCTGCCATTTATGGTCTCTTGTTTTCTTATTGATGAAATCATTATTGGTCTAACTTTAATTGAAGATTAATTACACAAGTTTACTTGGATATGGATGAAGATAGTGGTTAAGATTTTGAATATGATTGAGATATTTTTTTTATCCTTCGTGTTGAGTTTGAATACTATTTCTTGTTCAACCAAAAAAAATTCCAACAAGGCAACTTCAATTTATGTCTATCACATCATGAATGGGGTCCAAAATTCTCATAACAAGCAGGAAAAATGCTTGCCACGAAAGTATAACGGCAACAATAATTGTCCAAAAATATATTCTACAATCTCTCTCGTATCTTATGTGTGTATTAATATGACGATGGGGCAAAGGATTTACTTCAAATTCATGTTTAATCCATCAAACTTATGAAGAAAAGAAAAGAAAAAAAGAGGTGTGAGAAAAATGATGACGATATGAACACACAAAGAAAGAAGAGAATTGATTAGAAGAGCACACTCAAGACACTAGTGCTGGCTAAGTGGAATGGAAAAGGTGAAGCTTGTGGGTTTCCAATCAATTCAGTGTCACTTAGGTTTCATATTACAAATTGTCAGGGCACTGTTTGGATAAGAAAGAAATGGATTAAAGTTAAAGAGTGCAGTGGTAAGGTAAGGAGGCTCTTCTTTAAACTATTTTCCCTTTCTCTTTAAGTACTTTTTTATTGTGGGGTAAGGAAGGACCTAGGATATTCAGATTCCATTTTTCCAAATGCCTGCTGTCATGAAAAGACATGGCAATGAATTTTAATGACAAAATGAATATATTTCATAATGAACATATAATTAACAGAAGAACCATTTTGGTTATTTCCCCATTGTCCTTGTGTGAACAAGAAACTTTTGTGTGTGAGGGCTTTTTTGGGGAGGACTGCGTGATTCTTTAAATCATAGCAAATGCTCATGTTTCTGACGACAATACTACAATATAATCATCACTTGCCGAACAAACGCCTACGCCCATACAGTGAATTTGCGGTCTAGACTTTTTCCAAATCAATTTGGAGTAATTTTTTGGTATTACAATGGCGGTTATTCTAATTTCGGTATTCCGAAACTTAAACCATTTACTTATAACGTAAAAATTTCACTATGACGAGGATAAAAGTTATTTTTATATCTTGAAGATGAGAATATATGTTTAAGTAACCTACCAATAACAAAGAAACAGTATCTCTACTACAAGATCAATAAAGATAAGAATGTAACTAATTTATTAAAGCATAGAACAATGCTTATGGATGTGGTGAAAAGTATAAAACACAGACATTTAGACAGAAATTACCAGAATTGGTGGCTGTTAGGGTCTGCATTGCTCCACATTTGAGTGACGAATGGCGGTGGTCGAATCCGTTACTATTGTGTATTTTACGCCAAATTACCCCGACAAAACCTGTTTTAAATTATAAACACTAAACAATAACTGAACGACACCACATTAGTTTAACTTCGAGTAAAAAATCATAATAACATTTGACTTTCTCCTTATCTCCTCTATTTTTATCTCGTATCAGTTAAGTTCTTAAGTCTTCACCACCCTTTGCTCATGCTTGCGTTCATAATTAACCTATAAAAAATTATAATTTTTTGCAGACAAAAAATTTATTTCAAAAATATGATATTAATACTAATGCATGCAACTTACTTTCATTTATTGCATGTGGAATTACTTTTCTACTATACTTTTTTTTTATTAATGTTTTCTACTACTTGGTTAATCATCTAAATCCTCGCCTCCTCTTTCTTTCCGAGACCAATTCCATGAGACAACTAGCTCAAACATCTGTACAAGTAATCTGGAACTTTTAGCGTTTACCTGATTTGTGAGCGTGAAATATTT